>VDFB02225673.1:0-10564 GCA_007258455.2 Sequoia sempervirens | reverse complement strand
CTTATCGCATATTTGATTTATTTCATTCTATTCAATTACTGCTATGCATGTACCGGTCATTATCCCCTGAATCTCTACCTGTTCTTTCATACATGTGAGGACACATGTCATCTTTTAAGAAGGGGGCGGGGTAATCCATCTTTTGAAATCTGTCTTTTCGCCGCTGCCATAACTACAAAATAATCTTTCTTTAATATTTTTCTGGTACCTTCCAAACGTGATTGCATGACCTTCTTTAATGCATCTTTTTCTTGCAAACCATGATTAAGACTGCTTGTTTAAAAAGTTTATTTTTGGAAACAAAGAAAGAAATATGGCAGCATGACAGAGAAAAACCAGAATAGAAAGGGAAATAAAGAATTTGAATCTTCAGCAAGAAATTGAGCTCAGCCAGAAAAACTGCAAACATGGGTGGTCAGTTGGTGCAACATGAGCCTGTAGCTTATGAATTGTTATTGCAAGATCTGCAGATAGTCCACGCATTCAGCCTCTGTGGATGGTTAAATTATTTTATGAGTTTAAATGATTTTGATGAGGAGGTTGCGAGAGAATTCTTGAGAACACTTTCTGAAGGGGAAGCCACCGTCTGGGGTCTAACAGTTGTTGCAACCGAGGACAAAATTGCTGAGGTAACCGGGCTCCTAGCCGTTGGAGAAAACTTTTCTTCAGATGCTGTAGCTGCAAGGGCTGAGTTTTCAATGCCTGCTGATGAACCTCTGGAAGTCTCCAAGCAAGGATGCAAGCGTGTGTCACTGCCTTTTCCATATTCAGAGTATGCCACTTTTATAATGAGGTATTTAACCTGTGAAGGCCACTTTTCCTACCTGCATTCTCATCATTTTAAATTATTAAGCCATATAAGGCATGGGTTAGCTGTGAATGTTCTGAATTTCTTGTTAAAGTTTTTAGAGCAAAGTGCCCATGGGACTCAATAGGGGAAAGATAACTTTGTCACTCATCATGGCCTTATTAAATTACTGATTGAGCACTCTTTGAGAGACGTCTCACCTCTCTCCTAGCAACAATTTGTTGCCCAAAAGAGTTTGCAATCGCCACAACCCCCTAGGGTAATTACCCCACGACCTCAAAGAAAGAAGAAAGAAATTGCATCTACCAGTGGAACAGGGCAAGGGTCATCGTCTCCTGTAGCACCCAATCCTGTAGCCGTCACAGCTGAATCCCCTGCTAGGGTACAAACTAGGTCTACTACTAGGAGGGAGAAAGGAAAAACAAAGGCAGAAGGGTCCCCAGAATCTGACCCTCATCCTCAAAAAAGGCAATGCTCCTCTCCTGCAGCACCTTCCCCTGCAGCAGTTTCTCCTACAGCAACAGCTGTTGATATTGCCAGCTCACCGTCATCCTCTGGTAGGGCAGAGCCCCCTAAACAAACAAGAAAAAGAAAAACTACTGGAACACCTCCTGCAGCCACATCAGTACCAAGAAGGATTTCCACAAGGAAACAATCTAGGACCTCCCCTGTTTCACCACAACCTGAGGTGATTGTGATTTCAGAAGGGTCTGTTGAATCTGAATTTAATGCTTCTCGGAATGAATCTGAGAATGCTACTCAGAGTTTGCTTGAAAAAGAAGCAGGACATAATGAGCATGAGTTGCCAAATCTTGATGATTTGGCTACTGCTGCTATGCAATTCTCGGAGGAAACACAAACTTCTCCACCGCAACCACAAGAAGAATTTATCCTGCAGCAAGAACAAGAGTAGGCTAAACAACTGAATGTACCTAATGAAGTCATATTTCATCCTACAATCTGTAAAGCCATTGTTGTGTGTAGGAAGACCTTTTTAATTGAGTTTCTAGAATATGTTAAAATAATTAGGAAATAGTTACTGCTACTTGAGCCTTGACTTTCCAACACATAGCCAGTGACATGCGGCAAAGTCGTGGGAAGTAGAAAAGAAAAGAATTTGAAAAATTGAAGTGGAAGCAATTCTTGAGTTGAAAGCAAAATGGATGAAATGTTAAAGTGCTTGGTCAAATAATGAGTCTGGAGACCGCCACCGAGTTTATGCTCTGTGCCTTAAAGAACAGTTTTATGGTTTCAATTGATGAGAATTTCTAGAAACCAAGACCCTATAATTCATTCTGCCAAAGAATTTTATGAAGCATATCAAGCAGCCCCTAACTGGTTAAGGAATTCTCTGTGTGAATTCTATTTGCATGAATTTTTAATACCACTTGAAACAAAATGGAATCCTCTTCCATACATTGGTGATATTCATTTTAGAGCATTTTATATGCATTTAGGCAGCAAAATGAGAGGTGAACTATAGCGGTGGGAAGCGTGTAGAAGTGAGAAAATAGAGCCTGTCCCATTACGCTCTCAAAGTTCAAACCCACATGCAATGTTAAAAGATTGGTTTGCTTTGACATATGGTATTAATAATGTTTCAGCCAGAGCGAAAATATTTGACATCATAAAGCAAGTATATGATGAATTCCAAGCACAACAATATTCGTTTTGGAGATTAGCATATACCAGAAATGAGAAAAGATGGGAAAAATTAACTGTTGGGTTAAGAAAGTGATGCATTCCCTAAATTTTCTGACTGCCTCAAGCAGACGGCCGGATATATTCAATTGGGACTTCAAACAAGATTTGAATTGTGGCTGCCACTGACATTCAGACCCCCTGTGCTAATGTGGCCCCTGTATCCTCATCAGGCTACAAAGCTTAATAATGAATTAGAAGACAAAAGATATGAAAGGTGCCGAGACTTCAGAGGATTCTATTACAAGTTTGGACATCCATTCCAGAATCATGCAGCCAATACTGACTTCAGAGAAACAACCAGGAAAGTTAATGCTGGAGGACCAGCATTGGGCTAAGTAGGGGGCAGTGATGAGCCTAAAATATGCTCATACTTTGATGTTATGATAAACTTTTAAATGACTTTATTTCTGCTATTTCATGGTTGTTTAAACTTTGTTGAAACCTTTTATGGGGATATCCTGTAGCAAGACACTTTTATATTCCTGCAACCTATTGCATTGACTTGATTGCATTTATTGCCCTGCTGACTCCTGAAAATGGCTGGTATATTGTCTATAGTTTTTGAATGGTAAAGTAGATTTAAAATGTGTGATTAATGAATAGATATTGTGTATGTGCCATATGCCTCTTCTTGCGCATCTGTTACCTTTTGTTTCCCAGGTTGTTGAAAAATGATCGAGTCAAGCGCAGCTAATCTCGGCCTTGCAGTAAAGTCCATTTCCTGCACAACTTTGAGGAAGCTCCAGCGAAGACTCTTTGACCAAAACCGATTGGGGAAGATTTTTAATGATAAGTCAATCTGGAAAGAGTGGAGCGCTAGATTCTCTCTAAATCGGGTTGAACACATAAATTCATTTATGAATTTTGTTCCTTGATTCAGGGATACACTTTACTTCCATGACTTTCTTTGATGAAGTTAGTTAGTTAGTTGTTTTTCTGATTTAAAAATAAGATACTCCTCCTGCGCGAGAGAGAGAATGCATAGAAGAAAATAGATGATTTTAAAAGTAAGATAGAAATAGAGTAGCAGATATCATGTAAGAATTAGAATGATAATGAAAGATAGAATCTATTTGACCAGAAACAGAGTTTGCTGTTAGCTTTTACATCAACAAAGCAATGTATCTTGTTCTGTTTTCATGAATAAAGATCGATGAAGTTCTGAGTCCAGCATCTGTGTAATCGGTAGATGCTTGCTAAGGGGGCCCACTTAGTAAGTATCTATAGTTAATTAGTTAGATGTTCTTTTCTACTGATATCCAGTTAGCTTTCATCTTTGAAGTTTTTATACAAACTCAGTCTTATACTACTCCTGCAGCATAGAGAGTCCATCCCTGTGACTGTTCCTGCAGCATAAGGCCAGTTTATGGTTTGTGCCTTAGTTGTAGCTGTTACGATTTCTGTTTTAGTCAAGCATATTTGAGTTAAATAATTCCGCATTACCATTCTGTGGCTTAGATAGAATTTCTTTCCAGTATGTGTTTTTGCTAAGATTTGACCAAAACAAATTCCTAGTGCATATATTTTGCTGCACCATTTAAAGTCTACGTCCCCTAGTTTGACAAGTAAAATGAATGTCCTGCGAGAATATTAGTCACACATCCGAATGTCAATTCTAGGAAATTTTTACTGATATTCATATCCTTTTGTGAGTGCGAAGCCATCTATAATCTTTCAAAGAGGTTGCAAATGTGTTAGTGATGCTATGGTGTACTTTTGCTATTGCATTGAGATAGATTTCTCATTATAATAATCTTCTATCTTCTTGTCTATAATCCGTAGTGGAGCCTCTTTCAGAGGAGCCTCTTTCTTTGGGTAGTGAGCCTATTATATCTCAAGTGTTACACCATTTTATATTTTGAACTAATCCCTCACCATTTTTCCCTTTTGGGTTTTCCAATGAAAAGTTTTGTGTGTGTCGTGGTGTTTGTATGTGTTTGCATTACTATTTCATGTTTACATTATGCCAATGTGTGATAAGGGTTTAAGAGACTAATTTTAGTTTTGAATATTAATGAGGTTTTGGTGTTTTAATGTACAATTGATTCACCCCGCTCATTTGTCTTGTGAACAACATGAAAGCTTATAGAAAGCTACTTATTGAAACATAATAGAAAAAGATATTGGAGCTCAAGAAACAAGCCTTATGTTATTAGAACTTCCGTTGGTTCAAAGTAGTAGAAGATTTATCAATCTAAATGTATCAACTGTGGTTTTCAAATGTGTAGTGTTGCACGCTAAAGATAGCAATGATGAACAAACAATGTCTTTCATTGATGCATATAGAAATAGGTCTTCTTCTATGGAACCTATCTTGCTAATTGATGTGGCAAAATCATGGATATATAATCCCAAACGAAAAAAAGAGAACAAATGGAATGCAAGAAAAACAACTATTGTGAGAGTATTTCCAAGATTCTTATCTATTCCTCTACGTGACTCAGAAAGATGGTGTGATTTTTGTTTCTTAGAATTGTTACTTTATAAATCATTTCGTGATATTCAAAGAGATATTGGTCATAACAATGGGTGCAATAGCTTCAAATTGGTTAAACTTGAACTATAATCAATGGCATGTGGAATGAAGAATAGTGATTGACATTATTGAAGATATTATTGATTCTCAAAGTGATAACAGCAAAATGGCTAGAGATACTATAATAGAGAATGAATGGGGAATTCTATCTAGCCTTCATCATGGTGAAACTATGCAGATTTTAGAAATGGACATGCTTGGGAGGAGAGATTTTGACAAACAAACCAATTGGTCTAATGATTTTGAAAGTGAACAATACACAAATGAAACAATCAATTTCATTATCACCATGAAAAACAATGTTTGTTTCATGCAAGATGATATACGACAATCAATCAACTATGAGAACCTCAGCAAAAAATAAGAAAAGCAGTTAACATGATAATTTCACACTACTAAAAAAATCAAAATGAATTTCCATTGCTCATGGTAATTCAAGGCACAACGGGAACATGAAGTCGTATGTTATAGGTGCCATATCCAAAGCACTTCAAAATGCTTGAACGTCAAATCGATCTCCCCTACTTCTACTTGCAACAACTGGAGTTGCAACATTCAATATAGGTGCATCAACTATTCATTTGAAATTAAAAATTCCAATCAAAGACTTCAAGGAGTTGGAAGGGACAAGATTAACAAGGCTTCAAGAAGAATTAGCACATATCAGATACATAGTGATTGATAAAATGATTTTTTTTGGTGAAAGATTGATTGATAGATTCTCAACTTCGTCAAGCCTTCCCTCAAAATGCAAATCAACCCTTTGTAGGTATGAGTCTCATACAAATATGAATCATCATATATAATTTACTTTAACGAATTTGATTGAGATCTACTGTACGTTCTTATTGATAGAGTATACATTGAAATATAACATTTATCGATTACTTGTAGGAATATCAATGATCTTGGTTGGAGATCTCAAACAATTACCTCTTGTTAATGACAAACCACCATATGCAAGCAACAAAAGAGCTAAAATCCTATGGGAAGAATTCAAAATTATCATTACTTTAGATTAGATATTTAGACAAGATGGATCAAACAATGAACAACAAAAATTCCGTCAACTTCTAACAAATATTAGAAATGCAAACCCTACAATATATGGTTGGAGTTTACTAATGACAAGATCTAATGCAAGGTTAGATACACCAACAAATGAAGACTTTGACAATAATGTTCATTTGTTTTCCACAAATGAAAACGTTCACAACCACAATAGAAAAAAAAAAATTCTTTGAAAAATCCAATTGTATGGAGCATTACAACAAAAATTGGAGCTGTAAGTGCAACTAAAGGATATACAGATGATGAAGTCAATATTGAATTATTGTTAAGCAAAAATGCAAGAGTTATGTTAACATCGAACCTATGGATAGAAGCAAGACTTGCTAATGGAAACTGACTGCTCAAAAATTCTATATCTACCTCAAGAAAAACACCCCTAAACTAATTAGCTTATGTATTGGTGTAATTTGACAATTACTCAAGAATTTCAATTGATGATCACCATCCTTCCACTATTCCAATCACAACAATTCAAAGGAATAAATCACTAAAAATACCATTAATATTTGCATGGGCTCTAAAAATACATAAGTTGCAAGGCCTAACTCTTCAAAAATCCATGGTTGATATCAAACCAAAAGAAAGAACATGATTAACATTCATGGCAATGTCTCATGTCAAGTATTTAAGTGGACTATGAATTAAGTTGTCACCACCTACGAAAAATATGAAAAATTAAAGAAAGGAAAGAAAATTGCAAAATGCAAAAGTAGATCTAAAATAAACTCCAAACCTTGAAAATACAACTAATAAGTTAGAGACTTTATTGCAATACACATTCATATGTATAAACAATAGTCATTTGCCTTTGTTTAATTAAATATCATACATATATGGTTGTTCTTTACATTCCTATAACATAATCCAATTATATAAAATAATACAAAATAAATATATTATTACAAACACACAACAATAAAATTACTAAATAGATGTGCCTACAAATAGATATATCTCAATGTTTTCATACACAAGATATATGTTTAACAGAGTATTTATTATAACTTTAATAAAATTTACATATTGGCACAAACACCAACTCTCAAGGTCTTATTTACTTAAGTAAAATCTGACCACTGAAAAGTTTCCTTTCGTACTACTCTTGCATTGCAAGCCTAAATTAAATACTCATGCTTTTTTGTTTACACAGAAAAAACAATCTAAGATTACAGGAGGAAAGCTGTAAAACAAATATCTAACTCGGTTGATCTGGAAATTAAACCATTCAGTTCTCGCTGTCCGAGTGGGAACTTGAAATTCTTTCCAGATGCACAACTGTCTCCTTGCGATTGTCCCCGCTGCATGCCTCTAACCTCTCTAACACTTCTCTCATAGAAGGCCGCCGGTTTGGCACTCTGTTAGTACAAACCAAACCCACATGCAATACGCGTAACATTTGTTCTTTGCAATTCTCTTCCGCTGTGTGTTCATCCAGCACTTCCATCTCTCCCCCGCGCAGGCATATTGTATTGCGCACCCAATCCACGATGTCTCCGTACTCTCCATATTCTGCCTCACCCGTAGCTTTCATCCCGCTGACTAGCTCTAATATCACCACTCCGAAGCTGTATACATCGCTCTTCTCGTTCACCTTTAGCCTATCCACATATTCTATGCACCAGATTTACAAAAGGAAAAATAAAAAATGAGATAATTTGTCCAAGAAAAAAAAATTATTAGAGTTTGAGGAGAGAAAGTCTTGGTACCTGGGGCTATATATCCGTGGGAGCCCACATAGCCAGACACCGAATGCTCTTTGCCCAGCCTATCAAGCATTCTGGATACGCCAAAATCTGCAATTTTAGCCTCGAAATCAGCGTCCAGCAAGATGTTACTGGATTTCACATCCCTGTGCAATATTGGAGGGCAGCAATCATGATGCATATAACGTAGCCCACGAGCTGCACCAAGAGCAATCCGATAACGGATCCGCCATTCTCTCACCATTTGTGGTCCTGCGCCACCGTGCAGACAGTCGAACAAGCTGCCATTGGGCATCAACTCGTATACCAACAGCTTGAAATCTGACTCTTCATTTGAAATGCAACAGAAAAGTTTCAAGATGTTGGTGTGCCGGATGAGCCCCAAAGTATCCACCTCCACTTTCCCCATTTTATTTTCTTCCTCCTCTCTTTTTCTTGTAAAATTTCCTCCTGATCTGCTGATGTTCCGGATCTTCTTTACGGCTACTGCTTGCCCGTTCTGCAGAATGACCTTATAAACCTTTCCAGCACCTCCGGATCCAATCACGTTACTCTCCTTCAAATTGCGGAGGATGTATGTCTCGTCCACTTCTGTCGAATGGAATGGTGTCATCTTCCACGATGGCCTGTCACTTGGCTTCCTGAGAGACGAAAGACGCAGACAAATGCAGCCCAAAGTCATGGCTACTATAAGTAAAGGTGGCAACAGAATCGTAGCCAAAATCTGAGGTTGCAACTTATGTGGAGAGGAACACGAAGGTAGCATCAAATTCCGGCCGCCGCATAGCCTCGGGTTTCCCAGCAAGCTCTCCTTGTAAGCCTGATCATCTAAAGTGTCGGGAATGCGTCCAGACAAGAGATTGTTGGAGACATTGAATGCATTCAATTTCAATAGTCCCAACTCGGGAGGAACCCCTCCAGAAAGCAAATTGTTTGACAAATCAAGACTATTGATGTCGCTCAAAAACAATGCAGGGATTTCGCCTGTAAGTCGATTGTGACTCAAATTAAGCTGATTGAGTTTCTTTAGCGACATTACTTCCTTGGGAATTTCATCCGACAGAGAATTATGATCAAGCTGAAGAATATTTACCAGAATTAAGCTCGCGAGCTCGTGGGGAATGGGGCCTGACAACCGATTGTTGCTGGCTTCAAATACTAGAAGATTTGTCAGCTGTCCAACTTGTGCAGGGATTCTTCCTTCGAACCAGTTGTTGCTCACCTTCAATCGAATCAGACCCTTCGCTTGGCCAATTGCAGGTGAAATCTTTCCTTCAAACATATTGTTGTTTAAAAACATTTCGTGAAGATTTACAGCACCCCATAGACCCGTGGGAATCTCACCGCTCAGCTGGTTGTCGTCGATGTACAGATATTGTAGAGATCTGCAGTCTTCAAATGACGAAGGCAGACTACCGTTGAAGTTGTTTGAAGTGGCTATGAAGCCATACAACACTCCCCCTATGCACAGATTCTTTGGTAGAGGGCCTTCCAATCCGCTATTCGTCACATCAACTTCATACAGTTTGGAGTATGTACCCAAACTCTGGGGCAACCAACCATTGAACTTGTTGTCGCCCAGGATCAAGGTTTTCAAGGATGGTAGCATCCCGATCTGCGCAGGTATATTCCCTGTAAGCAGATTGAAATCCAGAAATAGAAGATTCAGATTTGTGAGATTGGCAATTGCTTGAGGAATTGTGCCGTGAAGTTGATTCACACAAAGATCCAAACGGGATAAGCTCGTCAGTTGATCAATGTTCTCGGGAATTCGTCCAGACAAGTTGTTGTATTGGAGATACAGTACTCTCAAATTTGAGAGAGCCAATAAACTGGTGGGTATATGACCCCACAGATGATTCCGCGACACATCCAACTCCTCTAGCTTAGTTAAATTGCCCAAGGAAGTCGGGATATCGCCCCAAAGATTATTCTGCCACAAACACAATGACCTCAGCTGCGTTAGATTGCCCAGGAAAGTCGGGATAACGCCCGAGAGATGATTCTCCGAAATGTCCAGGTCCTCCAGCTTCGTTAAATTGCCGAAGAAAGACGGGATTTCGCCTTCAAGGCTGCAGTTATATAGCGATAACTGCTGCAGCTGCTTTAAATTGCCAAGCTCTCTCGGTATCGCACCAGGACGCAGAGGATTATTGTAAATCGTGAAGTTCATTAGAGACTCCAAATTCCCTACAAACGTTGGGAATGCCCCACTCAAACTATTTTCGTGGAGGAAGAGAGCTTCCAGTTTTGGCAGCATTCCGAAGGCTTCAGTAACGGAGCCACTGAAAGCATTATGTGCTAAATTCAAGATTCTCAACTCACTCAATTGGGAGATATGAGTGGGCAGCGTTCCACCGAACTGGTTCATTGCCAAATCGAGCTTCCGCAAACGCTTGCAAAGCAAGAGGGCAGGTGGGAAGGGACCGCTGAAAGCATTGGCTTGGAGAGTCAAGACTCTGAGATTGGGTAGGCTGCATATCGCGGAAGTCAAGTTGCCAGAAATGAACTCACCGGTGAGATCAACAGCGGTAACGATGTTGAATGTATCACAAGAGATTCCTTTCCAAGCGCATGGATTCTGGTGAGACTCATTCCAGTTGCTCAATGCATAACTGGTGTTCCTCCAATCTTCCTTTCTGATTTTGAGCAAAATTACGCCATCATGCGAGAGGGAAGCGCAATGCGCAAGTAAAAGCAAATAGCTGAGAATGAATGAAAAGAAAACGAGAGCTGAGCGGA
>VDFB02225671.1:0-12906 GCA_007258455.2 Sequoia sempervirens | reverse complement strand
GTTTCATGTCGGCGAGTTCACCATTAGCCGTCGTATTGGGTTGAAGTGTCGGATCGCGGTTTAGGAAAATGGCTAGTCACGGAACCATTAAAATAATTTAATCCGAGCAATTTTCAAAGGAGTTAAACGATGGATTTTGCAGTTATGTCTCCCAGCAGACATTTCTTCCTTGTTCAGTAGGCTTTCCGATGAATATCTCAGATCAGTCTCAGCATCACCCGGTCATCCGGAAATCAGTGTTGAAGTTGGCCAGTCGTAACAGTGCTGTCAGCTATTAAATAGGGAGTTAGTAAAAAATTAAGTATCTTGAGCAAATGGACGCCTATGTGCTCAAAAGATGACTTTTCGGAATCGTTGAAGTCTCACGATGAATCTCAGAGCTTCACCCGGGTTGTCAACTAAAGTTCCAAATTTGCTTATTTATAAATAGCAATTTTCTATGTTTAGCACCCTTGCTAATTGCATGATAATAAATATTTTATTATTATTTGAGCTTCCAATCAGTGGCAGTGCAACTGAAGGGCAACCAATCAGAGGACTTCTATTATTGTCAGGGTTTTGAATTCTTGCAGTTGTCAGATTAATGCGAATTTCATCTTCTTTAAGCATGGCGCCTTCTTCATTTATCATTCATATTTTCAAGAGAATTCGTATTTTTCAAGGAGATTCATATTTTCTTCAAAGGAAAAATCGTAATTCTCAAAGGCAAATTTTGTCAAAGGAAATTCATAATTTTCAAGCAAAATTCGTTTTTCTTCATTCACAAGGCGTATTTTCAAGGGAGATTCGTATTTCTCAAACAAAGGCAGATTTCTCATCTATTTGCAAAGGTGATTTCTCCAATCACATTCTTTTGCAGGTTAAAGTTCACAGTTCTCGGCAATTCAAAGAAATCTTGAGCGATTTTCACAGAAGAAGACATACAAAAAACATCTTTTTCCTCCTTGGTTCTCAGATTTCTCTCAGTTTTCAATTCGCATGTTCCTGAAATTGGCAAATTCGACAAGTCTCAGCATCTGGATCATTTTCATATAGCTTCCTCGAATTAAAATCGTGCGTTTGATTTTACAGGAATTTTTAACTCCAGAGCATCAGTTCTCGAGTTTCTAATTTTCTCAACTGAAAAGTCTTTGCATGGTCTAGTAGAAGTTAGATTTTCGCATTTCTGACATTCTGGGTTGTCTTAGAATCTTCTTCTGGACAAAACCCATATCTCAGATTTTCGCCGAAAATAATTCTTCGAAAGGCTATTTTTAACTCTCGTAGGCTATTTTTAGCTTTCCAGAAATCTTGTCAGAACATAGTCAAGTTCACAGTCAACAGGCGAGTTTTTCAGAGTACAGTACACATAGACTGAATTCAAGACCAAATCGGTCTTAATTCATGACTTCATCAGAAAAGCTGAGACCGATTTATATCAAGCTACAGAAGAGATGTTGGCTATCACTTCAGTTACGGAGCCGCCAAAGTTATAAGTCAATAAAATGCTAGTTTGAATGTGCGAAGATTGCAAAGATTGCTCTAGTTGCTGGCATTCAGATGCTGATGCAGTTGACAGCCTCGTTGAGGGATTGGTTGCTCGAGATCACGACCAGTAGACTTCAGTTTCTCACCTCTCAGGATAGACATTATACACAGGAGTTAACTTGGCGTTACCCTTTCAAGTTAACTGGCTGTCTCACCTCATGCATATCTATTATGAGATTCACCTTGTTTACTTGGAGTTTCATTTAGGGTTTTTACGTTAACTGATGGTAGTCTTCCAGTTAACTTGTTTTCAATAAGGACGTGCATGCTCGCACAATTGTCCATTTTTAGATTAGATGTTTCAGTCAAACTGAGGGTAGTTTCCCAGTTGACTGTATAGTTTACTTAATTAGGGTTTGGCGCATTGCTTGCATGCATTGCAAGAACTGTAGATGACACAAGGTGATTTTAGGGTTCCCTACAACTTGATGTATATAAATAAGAGCTTACGCTCATTTGTAAATAACTTTTTCTTGAGAGAGGAATATATGCTGTGCCCACCTTGCCCTCAATATTACTCTTTTTCGTATTTGTTCATGTGTCTTCACTATTGCAATTGATTGTTATACCACCTAGGGTTTCGAAAGATTGTGATGCTGAATTCTTTCCATAGATTAGATATATCTGTTTAAACATCTTTATCATTGAAATCAATTGTTATACCACCTAGGGTTCCAAAAGATTAAGGTGATAAGGTTGTTTTGTGTTAATTTACTGTTGTGATCGATCGTTATACCACCTAGGGTTTCGAGAAGTTGCAGCAATAAATCTGTTTTGTGAATCTTTATCAATATAATTGAAGGTTATACCACCTAGGGTTTCGTGAGATTATAAAGATAAAGGCTGTTTTGTGAAGGCTTTGCTGATTCGATCAAGTGTTATACCACCTAGGGTTTCGTAAGATCGTCTTAGTAAATTCTTAAATCTGTTGTGCCCAATAAGTTGGTTTAGATTGAGATGATAGTTGTGCCCACCTTGCCTTCAAGTAGAGAGTCTAAACCCGCTTATCGTCAGATAGTCAATCCCTGCTCCATTTCCTCATGCTCTGTTTTCTTGAGGAAACTGGATAGATTAAATAATTCATGGTTAGCAGTTAATGATCTGCTTGAAACCGAGAAAATCCCCTTAGCTTCCAGCGTTCTTGGTTTCTTAACCTTGTTATTGCCTCTTCGGTGAGAACAAAAGATAGGACTTAGATTACTTTTCTTTTCCATGCATTCCAGCACAACGAGGGAGCTTCCCCTCCTAATTTGAAGAGCACTCATTGCGTAGTGTACATAGCTGTCCGTACAAACCTGCACTCCAGAGGTGTTAGATTTTACGCCAACACAATCGTAGGTATTTCTTGGAGCAGGAAGACTTGAATGAGAGGCAGCAAAAGTAGGTCAATAAAATACAGGCCTATGACTTTGACATTAAGTATGTGAAGGGGAAAAAGAATGTTGTTGCAGATGCCCTTTGTAGGAAACCCTTAGCTTGCTCACTCTCAGAGATTTTAGTAGATTAGAAATCTCACCTTCTGGTAGAATACTCCAAGAATAAGTTTGCATGCAAAGTGATGGATGGAAAGGTGCAGGATGATAGGTACATAGTTGTGGATGATGTTATCTTCTATAAGGGCATATCTATCTGGTGCCAGAATCTAACTTGAAGGAAAAGATTGTAATGTCCCATTTTTAGTGAGCATCAAAGTTTTACAGATTAGCCTATCATTGTGTCCTTGTAGGCTAATAACAATGATTAGAGGGCCTTATATGGGTGTTAATGAGCTCGCCAAATGGCCATTTCCAGTGTTTATCTATCCAATCCATTGGCATATTTAGAGGTGATGTTATTCAAAGGTTTCTGGCTTTGTTTTGATGCACTTACTATTTATAGTAAGTCAATTGGGTGATAGAGGCCAACCTAAGTATTTTTGGCAAGTCATCGGGTGAGCAGAGGATTCAGTGGATTACCTCCTGGAATTGTTAGATTCAATAAATGATGATTAGTAATGGAGTTGTGATATTATAATTATTATTAAAGTAATGCTTCAATAATAATTAATAATTATAAAGTGATTATATTAATGACATAAGTTGACTTTATAATAAAGGGGGTCATTAATGTTATAAAGTCAAATTATAAAGTGACCTTTTTGAGCGCCCATTTAACGAGTAGTAGAGTTGGCTTGGGTAGTGGGTTTGCTCCCCATTGCTCTTGGGTTCGACTTTGCTCCTAGGTTTAAGAGGTGGGACTTCTTGCGGGTGGGGGATCTCAGCCGTAGGGGACTAGTCTCGCCCTAGCACGCCTCAGGTACCCAAGGTAAGGGTTGTTGGGCCGCTGGGCTGGGTCGCGGGGACACCCCTGTTGTATAAAAAAAGAAGCAAATGTTCATTGTATTTTATTGTTTTAATTGCTCTTGGAAATCTTTCCTTTTGTGGAGGAGGTATAAAAGCTTATGAAAAAGCATGAAAAGCATTCATTATGAAAAGCATTCATTCTTTCAACACTTGATAATTACTTTTGTTGCTTTGGGATTTGGAGAAGAAAACTAGGATTTTCCTTCAATTTGGTCACAGAGAACGTCAATTCTCTGTAATTCGAGCAGCCTACAGGTGTGAGATAGCATCCAAGGGTTGTTGCTTCGTGTGGCTTTTTTCTGAAGTCGCATTGTGCACAATAGAAGATATTAACAATAGTTGTTACGACCCAATTCCGCGTAAATTAAAAACTTTCCCATTTTCACTTTAAACATGTAAAAGTAACATATAACAAAGATATTACAATAAATTTCTTCCTTTCTTTATTGATAAACATGTACAAGTTACAATATGTTTCCTCATGAATTTCATTTTCATTGCAAATATAAATCAGAGTTAGAAAGGAATACAGTTACATACATAGCTCGTAAGCTTTTGCACAAATAGAAGTAAGAAGGTCGAGGGAGTCGTGCTGAAATCTTGTGCATGACCATTGTGGAGGAAGCATCACTCTGAGCTTTTCATCAACCATAGGACTTATAATGCGGTCCCCCGCACGATCATTTTGCAATGAGCGGCCCTCCCTTCGAAGAAGAGATTGGTAGGGTATCCTTTAACGATTACCAACTGAGCATAGTGTTGTGTCCTACTCAACTAGAACCTTGCTATTTCACAATCTCGATCTAGTACACGGATCACAATGAACTGACAGTGTAGTCTCAACTATCTCACAACTAGGTGGATGTTGTACCTTTCACTACTTTGGCCAAAGTATTCTCATTCAGTACTTCGAATGAAGGTCATCTATCATAAACACTACTCAGGGCCGATTTGACTTAAGGCTTCCTTACTCTACGCATAGGTTTGTCCTTCAATGGGTGAATCCGTCATCCCAGACATCCTACAATCATACGAACCTACTAGAAATGAAAGCAGTGTTCAAGAGTCTTGTTCCAATTCCTCCTAACTAGGAATTCTTTATCCTAGGAGTACTAAACTTGTCCCAGTTATCCTAATAACTTAAGCTAAAAGACTTCACTTGATTCTGCCATCATTTCGATCCTAGTAGATAAATATTACGTCTACGTATTCTCCATATATGGAGATCATACACAACATGCAATAACCATTCAAAATGCAAATAAACCCTTCCCTTTTATCTTTTCCATTATTTCATTTTAATGCAAGAGAAATAATCTAATCCCTTAAGCACTTTATCCAAATAATCCCTTTTTCACAATTTCCCCTATTCATTGAATCCTTTACACATTTTCTCCTTTATTGCATTGCTTTTATTCATCGAATTGGTTCTTTCCTATTAAAGCTAATAGAAAGCAACGATCACAAGACGCAAAATAAACAACACTTAACAAAGGTTATATAATAGGAAGATTCATGCCTGATTTTAAAGCTTCTCCTTCCAGACTTGCTCTTTTAAATTCTTCTTCAAATAAGCCTCCGTAGTTTCAGCTAAATATGGCTTCTTTTATGGAAGTATTTCTCTCTATAGAGAACTCCTATATCTCTGTCTCACAGACGTGTTTCCACCACTCAATTCCTACTCGGCTATACAAATATCTCACTCTGAACTAAATATGATTCAATCACTGTAACTGGTAATTGCTGGTAATAATGCACTGAATTTATCAAACTAAACAATATAGGAAACTTAAGCAGTATAATGTAATGGATATGGAATAAAATAGTAAACTCAGATTGCTCCCAAGGTGTGTTCACAATGAATGGAAGGGCGTCATTATATAGGGCCCGAAATACAACGGATTCCCAGTTATGTAGGCATGCCAAATGACAACACAGTAATCAGAAACAGTCAAAAGACATTTGGCGGATTATTTAACCCTAAGTCATCAAACATGAAGGTGATTCGACCTCCATTTTTGACAGCAGCAAAGCTTATTTCAATTTGAATTCGTTCAGTTTGTTAAAACGTGACAGCGCTTGTTCTCACGCGTTTTTTCAGCTAGGTTATTTGCCAAGTTTTATTGAAGACTTTTTCCTTGCTCTAATGGCGTCCAGATTTCATTTTATTCACCAAGCAAGAGATAAATCGGCCATTTTCAACTGTCCGGCCCTAGTCGCGCGAATTTCCTGCGCGTTTTTCATTTTACCTTCTGCATTTTCGCGTTTTTCTTCTTTATTTCGCTTTGATAAAACTTTAATATTTTAATAGATTTTTCAAAGTAAATATGGCGCATATATGCAGGCTCATATTTGAAGATTAACACTTCAAAGAATACATTCTAGAAAAATTCGCGTTTTCTTATCAATTCGTGATTTTTATGAAATCCGCGATTTTTTTAATTTCTTCCCAGATTTGGCATTCGTGCTTTACAATGTTTTACTTTTATTTCATTTGATTTTGACCAATCTTTTATTTAAATATATTTGTTTATTATATTAAAATACTTACATAATATAGTGTATGCATAATTATTTAAATTATCAATTTAAATAATATTGTATACATTTTAAACTATATTATATTAATATTTTAATATAATATTAAATATATTGAAATACTTAACATTATATTAATACATATATATTCATTTATATTATACATTAAACATGTAAATTAATATATATGTATTCGTATAATTTCAGAGACAAGATATCATTATAATATCAAATTCATTTATCTTGTTAGCCGTGGGTATGTATACTTGTATATATATCTGTATATATACTACATGTATAAGTATCCATAAATACATTTATATCGACACATACGTATGGCATATCCATCTGCTTAATACGTTTGTATCGACATGAACGTACTTATGGGTACTTGTACATATCGTATTCATATGTACAAATACACATATCCACCTCTAACCAGAACTTATCAGTTATAAGGTTATATTGGCATGCATCACTTGTTTACACATTCAGAAGAAGACACGACTCCTAATGATACGAGACAAGCCTACGGATGACTTACCTTTAACCAGAAACAATGACTTAGCTTACTCAGTTCTAAGGCTTGTGTGTGTATGTTCAGTTGGTATCCATTACTGTTTACCCGACCAAGTTCCCCCCCGAATGATGTCTCTCCTCTGTCCGGAGGTACAGTCTTCGTACCTGCACATCACGACATGATACCGGCAATCATATGCTCATAACAAGGTAAAAACATCTCACAAGTTAGATTAACATTATTCCATAACTGTATGAAACATTTAATCAAAACTAAATCATTTAGAAGTAACATTCAAACGAAACCATCATTTAAACAGGACTCATTAAATAACGAGATCATTCATGTTTTATTCATCATCAAGATTCAAACATTACATTCAATTGCCCTATACAATAGTAGCTATAATATCGGGATGTAACAATAGTTTTCACAAGGGTCTGATAGTAGATCAGTAGTTTTGAAGCTAAACATTGATGAACATTCTCATTGCTGTTTGTATACCTTATTCTTGGCACGTGGAAATCAAGTTTGTATATTTCAAGTGTCTATCAACACAAACCTGAAGGGTTTGAGGAGAATATTGAATAAATTTAGAAGGGAACCAGCTGCTGTGTCATTTGCTGCTGTTACATTCATTACTGGGCTGTACATATGCAATCACTAGGCCGTACAATTCATTATTTTCTAGGCCATACAGTCCTTGAGGTGTGGCGTTTCATACTGAGGGTGAAACGCCTAAGTTCTTTGCACTTTCTCACTTCCATTGGGGGCGGCCAATTTATGGGGTTATATAAGATGCTTTTTTGTGGTGGAGAACTCACATTTCTATGCTAGGCACCTATACCAAGGGTTTGGCAATTGCTGTTGGTGCTTCTAGATTTGCTAAACTTCTTGCCTGGCTATCCCGGGTATGAGTTTATTGCAATTGAAAAGCATTGATAAATTTGAAATTAAAAGTTTATTGCATTTACTACTGTATTATTCTTTTTGCATTGGTGTATGCTTATTTATGCATTCCTGGCAATATCGTGCAAAACACAAAACAAAACCAAAACACATTTGAAAACACAAGCAAACGCACATGCAGTTTTAGTTAGTAGATTTTCCATTTGGGGGTGGGACATCTCAAAGATTTTGAGAGCTTCACATCACACTCCTATGGCAGGTCATCTGGGCTACTTCAAGCCATACCAACAGGTTAGAGGGAGGTTCTCATGGGAGGGCCTTAAGGAGGATGTATTGAGATATGTCAGGGAGTGTGTGACTTGTCAGCAGAACAATTTAGAGCATTAACATCCAGCAGGCGTGTTGCAGCCTTTACCCGTCCTAGAGTAGAAGTGGGAAAGCGTTTCAATGGATTTTATTACCGGTCTACCCAAGGTTCATGGTAGGGATTGTATATATGTAGTTGTACACCGCTTGACTAAATATGCTCACTTCTTTGTCATATCCTCGGAGTACAAGGCACCACAGGTCGCAAAATTGTTTTTCAAAGAGATTTTTAGGTTGCATGGGTTGCCAAGTTATATAGTTAGTGACAAGGATAGCAAGTTCTTGAGTGCTTTCTGGCAAGAGTTCTTCAGCTTAGTAGGTACAAAATTGGCTAAGAGTACGAGCTATCACGCTCAGACAGACGGACAGACTGAGATTGTGAACAAGTGGATTGAGGGTTACCTGCGTAACTACATTTTAGGACAACAAAGAGCATGGATTAAGTGGTTGCACTTGGGAGAGCACTGTTACAACACCACTTATCACATGTCGATTGGGATGACACCCTTTTGTGCGTTGTATGGTTATGACGCACCTTCTTTCTTGGACCTGGCTTTTTGGGAGAGTAAAGCTCCCAAAGCCAAGGATTGGATTCAGGAGAGCCAGGACATTCTGAAGGCTCTCAAGAATAATTTGCAGATGGCTGAAAATCAACATAAGACATATGTAGATAGACACAGGGTTTAGCGTAGCTTCGAAGTGGGAGACGTGGTTTTCCTTCATTTGCAGCCCTACAGGCAGTCTCGTTGAAGAGGAGCGGTGCAAAAAAACTCAAGCCTCGGTTTTATGGACCTTACAGGATCATCCAATGTGTGGGGGAGGTAGCCTATGAGCTGGAACTATCAGAGAGCAGTAAGATTCATAATGTGTTTCATGTTTCGTGCCTCAAGAAGGCACTTGGACAGTAGGTTACTCCATCTTCAGAGTTGCCCCCATTGGATGAGGAGGGACATTTGGTTCTGGTTCTTGAGGAAATTGTTGATACCCGAGAGAGGGGATTGAGGAATAGGGTGGTCAAAGGATATTTGATCAGATGGAGAGACTAGCCAGTAGAGGACGCAACTTGGGAAGGTGAATAGCTATTGCAACATCCCAACTTGCAATTGCTTGAGGGAAACAATTTCGGGAAGGGAAGATTGTAATGTCCCCTTCTTTGTGACCCTAAGAATGCTATTTTAGCCTTATTAATTCCTAAAGGCTGAAGGCGTAATAAGGGAATTCATTTATTTAATTATTTAATATTTGCCTGTTGGAAAAAGTTAAAGTTAAAAGGTAATATTAAGTGATTAATTAAATAAAGTTATAAAGTGACTTTAAGTGAAATATTTAAAAGATAACTTTAATAAGCCACTTTATTATTTTAAGTGGGGAAGTATAAAAGACAATTAGAAGCTTATTTTTCATTCATTCTTGGATATTATTCTCACTTCATTTTGGAGAGCTTTTCAAAGGATTCTTTGGTTTGTGGGTCTAAAAAACCTAGGGCACCAGTTTCAGTAGTGAAACTAATCTACCCTAGCTGGATTGTGGATGCAATTTTGTGAGTCATTCAGTGACAAAATTGGAGAATGAATATATATTCTCAAGTTGGAGTGGTGTAGGGGTTTATTTCATGAGTTGGAGTTTGATGATATTTTCATGGAGGAATGCTTATCTTTCTAGAGCTATTTGGAAATACAAATGTCTATGTGCTGAAGGCGTCCAAGCTTAAGTTCTGATTTGAGTTCATTTAACACAGATGCGGTGGCATCTTGTGACTTTATGGTCTGTTGAGACCATCACGTGTTATGGCAAGATAAATCTCTTGCATCGAATAGAGAACAAACTTTATGAGAGTCATGGGTTTCCAAATGAGGTCGTTTTTCTTCTGTTCCACCTTCAAAACCCATGCTAAAACCCTAGATGCATTTGTTGGCAGCCAAGGCGCCTGGATAGCCGACCAGGTCTATGAGTAAGATGTGAGCATAGGAAAGAAGTGCAAGTGGTATTAAGACTTGAAAATGCCTCCCAAATATTGGCGACCTCCTGTTTCAAGGTCGTGTGAGTTCATTCACTGGGACTTGGGTCTGAGACAACTTGATGGGCATCATTTTGACTGTGCTATAGCTTCCTGTGAAAATATTCCAGGTCTGCAATTGTTATATCTGTATTGCTGCTGTAGTTGTCTAATCTTTGAAACTTTATATGCTGTTGGCTCTTTGTAGCTGCCTTGTAATGGTAGTTAATAGAACTTGAAAACAGTATAGCTGGGTCTTGCCAAAAGTCATTAATTTCTGAGTCTGGAATGAGTATCAATGTCTGAGCTTGTGATAATGTGATACTAAATTCTGAGCAACATTACATTGAAAATTCAGTCATTATAGAAGTCAGAAATATCTCAAAACTACTTACCTTTGCTGTTCATGTTTATGCAATGTCATTTCACTCATTATCTTTCTGTTTGGGTGTACTGAAATTAAGTAGTTTGATAAAAGGAAACATCTATCAAACTAGAAAAATCGCAAAACATTACTCTCTCTGGGCAAGGAACATTACATAAATCATATATTCACTGTGATGTGCAGAGTTCTCTTTTGTTGATCTAAAACTAACAGAAAAACTATGAATGAGTCTAGAGTTCTCCTTAATTGTTCCTGGTATATTGCAGGTTATTCAAGTTTATTTTAGAATTTTTTGTTAACTTTTAGATTGCCGAGTCCAGTGTCTGAGTCAAAATTTTGGCCTGCCAAGTTCATGCTGAGTACAAGTTTTTCAATAATGATTCGTTCTACTAGTAATAAATACAAAACATGTGGATTATGATGTGTTTAACTAGATTAGATAGCTATCAATCTAGAGATGAAGTAGATAACTGCAATTGACAAAGTAGTTGTTTCCTCAACTCATTTAATGTTTCTGGAGAAGCATGAAACACATTCGATAATAGGCACTATGACAAGACAATGCTGTTGTTCTCAAATCAGAGTTAGTGTCAAAGGATATGTTGAAATCGATAATTATTCATGGTTTACAACTAAGTTACCGATTCGTCAATATAAGCCTTCGGATACGATACGATAGGATTCGGATTCGCGATTCGGATTCGGTATGCCCCAAATTCGGCCAGGATTCGAAAATGGCACTGTGGATACGTTTCAGATTCGTGGCTTCACTGCGGATTCGTCCAGGATACGGCGCAACGAATCCGAGCAGAATCCGCGACGTTTTTTCACGTCAAAACGCCCAGTCCGCATAAAAACGTGTTTTTTTAATCATATTTTATTATTTTTTTGAGCGGATGTTGACTTCTAAACATTTTAATATTCATTGCAACCCTAATTTCGACCTCCAAACACACTAAAGAGGTAAAAACAATCTCATTTAACAATTTGTGAATGAAAAACGAGTTTTTTTGCCTCCATTGTTGAACTTGCTCTCTTGCTTGCACAAGCTCGAATAGATTTGAAGGCTGATCGTTGGCTGTTCAAGGTTGATTGTTGTGCTATTCCTAGGCACTTGCAAGTGTTTGCCAAGATTCAAGAAGATTGTAGAGCAAGATTTGTTCAAAAGAGGTAGGCTTCTTTGAAGTTTTTTGATTTTTTTCTTACATTTTTTTTAAGTTTAACAAATGAACTATTTTGTTTTGTTTTTATTGTTTTACTTTTGTTGATTGTTCTCATTCTTTTAAGTTTTTTAGTTTCAAATTTCAATACCAAAATTATTTCAATCTGTTATGCCTTGGCCCTTAGGTATTACAATGGCATCTGCTTCTAACTCAGGCCAATCTCGTTTCAAAATAAATGCAACCTCTCCCCTTTGGAAATATGTAGAAATGGTTCAACAATGTCCAGGTGGTGGAGTATTTATTTGGATTTGTAGTCATTGCAAAATTCAATACACGAGCTCATACAGTCGAGTGAAAGCCCACTTGTGTAGGATCCCTGATATTGGCATCAAACCTTGTTTGGGACCTCCAGAAGGTGATGGCAAAGGCCTTGCAGATGACATAGTGTTGAAATATATTGCTGAGCAAGAAAAAGCAGAGCAAAAAGCTGCTAATCTTAAAAAAAGCCATCCTTTGGGGAAAGGATCTCAATCCATGAAACCCCCTACACCACCTACTTATATTCCACCTACAGAAAGCCATCCATTTATGAACATCCCTCAAGAGCAAACCGTGCCCTCATCAAATAAAAGATCTAGGGGACCGTTGGAAGTTTCATTTCAGAATGAGGCAAGAGAGATTGCTTATCAAGACATAGCAAGATGTGTCTATACCAATGGATTGGCATTCAACGTTGTTCGTTCACCATATTGGCAAAAAATGGTGAAATCTATTAATGAGGCTCCAAAGGGGTATAAGGGCCCAAAGCTTGAGAAGGCGCTGCAATCTATTGGAGAAAGAGGTGAAACATGTAGCAGACTCCTTTGAAGCCCATAAGGGATTCATATGATTGAAAATGTGGGTGACCATCACCGCTTTCATGGATGGAAAGATGCAAAAATCGCTTCCATTGATCATCAGCGTTACGGCTGCGGTCCCTTAGGGGCAAGGTTTTGAGAGCAAGTGGATTGTGAGGACAGGTGAAAGATGGTCCATTTATTGCTAACATCCTTTGCCAAGCCATTGAAGAAGTGGGCCATCAAAATGTTGTGCAAGTTGTAACCGACAATGCCAAAAATTGTCGGGCTGCTGGGTTATTGATTGAGGAGAAGTATCCACAC
>VDFB02225670.1:0-17106 GCA_007258455.2 Sequoia sempervirens | reverse complement strand
ATTTTTTTGTTATCTTTTGTATCTATAAGTAATGAGCCTCCCTTCTGGACAGTGAGTCCTATTTATAGGCAGTGAGCCTTGTATCCAGATAGTGAGTCCTATTTGGGCAGTGAGCCTCTTTGTAATCGGTTGTGCAATTACTTTATATTGTGAGTTAATGCTCACCATGGTTTTTCCCTTATTGGGTTTTCCACGTAAATCTAGTGTTCATTGTGTTGATATTACTTTCTGTTATTTGCATTTCATGTTCATACTTAATAACAGACTAAATTGGTAGTGAAGTTAATAAGTGTTTGAGATTTGTGATTGATTTTGATGACAACTGATTCACCCCCCTCTCAGTTGTCTTGTGCCTTTCAACAGAACCAAAATATCACTGACATCCAACTTGGGAAAATAAAGAAAATTTACGTTCTAAAATACCTTTGTCCATACCCCTTTGATCGAAACATAGCTCTGGTGCCTTTCCCCAAGAATTTTGAGATGCCAAAGTTCGACAAGTATAAAGGAAGAGGTGACCCAACATAACATGTATACGATTTTTATGTAGCTTGTATGGAGGTAGCTTATAATGACACATATTTGTTGTGTCTCTTTCCAAGAAGCCTAGGAGGCCAAACTATAGAGTGGTTATCCAACCTACCCCATGGAATAAAAAAATTCAATGAACTTGCTAAAAATTTTGTCAATCACTTTTCGTATAACATAGAACATGAAAATTTTGTGACTGATTTGTGCAAGATAAAAAAAACTAAGGAGAATCATTTGCCTCTTTCTTGAAACTTTGGTAACATAAAGAAAGTAAATGTAAATGGCATGTCCTCAAGAAACAACTTGTTGATATCTTTATCCAAAACTTAAACACCAAAATTGGATTCCATTTGACCATGCTATGTCCCAATACATTTTATAAAATCATAGAAAAAGAAATCACTATCGAAAAATCCCTTATTGCGAAGGGACTCATGATAATCTATAAAGACATCAAAGACTATCCAACAAGCTCAAATAATAAACCATGTTTGTTGGTGAAAAAAAGAATGTTACTAATGATGGATCAGTGGATGCCAAATTCATTTGAAATGTGCAACCTTCATCGAATAATTCATTAAATAATCAAAACTCCAATCCTAAAAGAAGACAACCAAAACCCACCAACAACATAACCAGGTGAAGATACACTCCTCTAGGGGAACCGATAAAAGTTATTTTGAACAAATTGATCCAAACCAATCTAATCAAGTTTCCCAAACTTTGAAATTACAAAGAACCTCAACTCAAAGCATTTATGGTATAACGACAATGATCATTACGAATATCATAGAATGAAAGGTCACAAGACATCAAATTGTATAAAACTTAAAAACTTTATACAATATCTTATTGATCAAGGTGAAGTTAATTTTGAACAACACCCAAGATCATTAAGAAATAATGATTTGGGAATTTATAAGAATCAAATCCTTGACCATGGTAAAGGAAATGATCTTGATAAAGGAAGGGATTAAAACAAAGTCACATATTCCTATTGATAATATGGTTGGTCATACCCATGAATTTAACAATCATATATCTATTGTAACCATATCTGGAAAAAATCATGAGCATCGTGTTATCACACGAAGAGGGAAAGTTACTATCCAAGGATCTCCAATGCAATAAAAATTCTTACCAAAATTGACATCAATTGAATATAACCTCATTGACCATCTTCAAAGGACTCTAGCATAGATTTCCATCCTCAAACTTCTTAAGATTTTATCAGCTCATGAAGAAGTTTTAGACAAAGTTCTCCTAGAGTATTCAGTCCCTATTGATATAGGCACCAAAAAATTCCAAGCCATGGTAGGACATATTGTTTCTCCACACCATCTTGTATTTACTAAAAGAGACCTACCTACCACCACATACCATAACCAAGCCCTATATATGAAATATTGTATCCACAAGCATAAGGTCAAAAGAGTATTGATAGATAGTGGAGCTAGTTTAAACATTTGAACCTTAAAGCTTGTAAGACAACTAGGATACTCTAATGAGGTTATTGAAATACAAAAAGGCATAACCATCAAGACACATGATGACAATGAGTGAGATTTAGAAGGTACCATCAAGCTTCCTATTCAGGTCAAACCATCTATAGCTGAAATAACTTGTCAAGTATTAGACCTTGAGTTACCCTATAACCTTATTTTAGGATGCCCATAGATACATGCCATGCAGGTTGTCTCGTCAACCTATCACTAGTGCATAAAATTTCCATACAATAAGACAAAAATCATTATTTACGGTGACTCTAAGCCTTTTCACTATTGCAACATAGAGGAGAAATATCAAAAGATTCTCCAAGTTCCTAGCAATGATATCTCATTATGCTCATTCTCATACATTGACCCATCGTCTTTAGCCTCATCTTCTACATCGCATGTACCCCTCCCAAAACTCAAGGTTCAAGTACAAGATGACGATTGTGGAGACTATCACCTCAAACAATCCTTCCATATAGGGCAACTTTTGCTCTCTCTGAAGACATATGGGAAGCTACAACATATTGATAAAGCTTCTACTACCATCAAATTCAAACTTGCTATTTTCTCCAAGTGGGGAGAATTGAACAAATAAGTTATAGAAGAAGATGTTTCTACTTGGTCATACAAGGATGATGAAGAATAAGAGAAAAACAATTTTCCTTTTGATCACACTAACAAAGGTTTCCAACTTATAAAAAACATGGGCTTCATAGGACAAGGTGGCCTTAGTTTGCATCAACAATGAATAAGGGAACCTATCATCTTTGAAAAGCGATTGAAATATCAAGGGTTTGGGTACAAATCATTAGATAATGTTGCCCCAAATATTGGAAATACATCTAATAAGGAAGGTCAACCTTCTCCCATGGTTAATGCCTCTAATGATGATGATACCATCGAGGACACTCCTATGTACATCACTGAACTATTTGAAAATGCCTCCATCAATACCATCACTACCTTGTATTTTGACAAACCTCCCCAAAATAATGAAATCCAACTAGTCTATCCTCAACTGATTGATTAGGACCAACAAAGAGCATCGATTTCAAAAAAAAATGAAAATGATGAAGAATTGTTGAGTTTATGGGATTGAGAGATGACATACTGCTTGGTGACCATAAAACAAGATTTGGCATAAAGCTTGATGAAAAAACATACTTTGGGGAGAAATTTGGATCCTTTAGTCGCAAAAGTAAAAATAAAATAAAAAAGACCCTTTAGTGAAAACCATGATGTGGCAATATTAGGTCAAGAAGAAGTAAAAATAAAAGGCATATCCAAAGGTGAAAATATCTTTGAGGTCTCCAAGGATGAAGGATTCAATCTCCCAAGTATAGTTGATCATCAAGAAAGATATGTAGTATTGGTAGAAGACTCATATAGATAAATGTGGGAACACCTAACTCACCAAAGATCACATATTATGTAGCATCCTTAGATCCCAAAGAAAAATAGAACTTTGCATCATTTCTAGAAGAACACATGGTCAATTTCACTTGGTCATATGCTAACATACTGGGACTAGACACATTATTAGTTGTGTATAATCTAACAATATTTCTTGATACGAAGCCAATAAAACAAAAGCTTCAAAAAATGTATCCGCAAATAGCATTATTGGTTAAGGTAGTACTACAAAAACTCTTAGACGTCGGCTTCACTAGGCCCATTGGTTATCCTAAATGGGTATCCAACCTAGTACCAATCTCTACGCCCATTGGGGACATAAGAATATGCAAAAATTTCAAAGATCTTAATAAATCTTGTCCAAAAGATTATTTTCCATTTCCCAACATTAACATTATAGTGGACTTAACAATAGGTCACAAAATGCTCTCCCTCATGGATGGTTTTTTGGGATATAACCAAATTAAGATAACTTAAGAAGACCAACATAATATGGCTTTCACATGTGCATGGGGAACATATTATTGTAGCGTCATTCCATTTGATCTCAAAAATGTAGGTGCCACATATCAAAGAGCCATGACTGCTATCTTCCATGACATGTTCCATCACATCATGGAAGACTATGTAGATAATCTTCTAGCTAAATCAATGACACAAAAAGGGCATCTTGAGGTGTTGGGAAAAATATTTGACATATAAGAATAATATCAAGTAAGACTCAATCCAAAGAAATGTGTGCATGGCATTACCTCGGGAAATCTACTAGGATACATTGTATCCTAAAGGGGTATAGAAGTGGATCCTTCTAAAGTTAGAGAAATTATCGAGATGCTTCCACCTAAGACTTTGAAGTAACTTCATAGTCTCCAAGGAAAACTTCAATCCATTTGAAGGTTTATAACACAACTAGCAAACAAATGTCATTCGTTTACTCATCTCCTCCACAAAGATGTTGCATTCAAATGGGACAAAAAATGCCAACAAGCCTTCTAGAAAATAAAATATTATCTAGAATCATCCCTGTTTTGATGCCTCATGTACTAGACAGACCAATGATCCTCCATATTTCTGCTACAAAAGCAACATTAGGTGCTCTACTAGCACAACATGATGATGCAGGAAAGGAAAGAGTAGTCTATTATATTAGTTGAACATTAGTGGGTTATGAGATTAATTATACACCAATGGAATGAGCATGTTTAGCCATTGTCTGTACATCAAAAAATATTAGAAATTATATGCTCAACCGACAAATCAAGCTCATTTCTAAGGTAGAACCGCTAAAGTACCTCATGTCTAAAGAAACATTAATTGGTTACACGGCTAAATGGGTAATGATACTTAGTGAGTTTGACATAGAATATGTAGAAAAAAAGGAAATTAAAGGACAAGTGATAGAAGATTAATTCGTCGAGGCACTAATACAAGATCAAAACCCTTTGATATCAAAATTTTTGGATGAGGTGATTTTCTCAACAACCACAATGAAAAAATGGAAATTGTACTTCGATGGATCCCACAATTAGCACGGGTCAGGAGCATGCATCATGTTTGTTACACCACAAGGAGATTGCATACCCAAGTCATACAGGTTAGAATTTTGTACACCAATGATATAACTAAGTATGAAGCCTTAATCACAGGATTAAGGATGGCTATTCAATGAGAAATCAAAGAATTACAAATCTATGGAGATTCACAACTAGTAGTGAGATAGGTTAATGATGATTATCAAACAAAGGATGATAAGTTACTTCCATATAAAATAATGGTTGCTAGTTTTAAGCAGTACTTCACTACCATTACCTTTGAAAAGATACCTTGAGTCAACAACAAAGTTGTAGATTCCATGATGACAATCGGGTCCCTCCTTGATATGCCTCAAAACAATCATAAGTGTGAGTTCCTGGTCGAATAATTACTCATGCCAGAATTTGATGTCCTAGGATCTAAATTCATGTGTGAAATTATTGTTCCTTATTAACCCAAGTATCATGACATTTATGCCTACCTACAACATAGAACCATACCATCAAACCTTACTACAAACCATTTAAGAATACCTTTATCTGATCTTCATCATGTTTTATTATCCTTAGTGATACTTTATATCAAAAAATTATCGATGGTACATTAATTAGATGTCTTAACCTTGAAGAAGCCATGACTACCTTGCAAGAAGTACATGAAGGTGTTTGTGGGTCGCATTCTAGTGGCCCTAACCTTGCCAAAAAGTTACTAAGGATTAGATACTATTGGCCTTCAATAGAACATGAAGCAATTAATTTTCCAAGAAGTGTGTACGATGTTAGCAACATGGTGATCTCATCCATGCCCCAACACAAGAGTTGCAACTAATCACCAAACCATGACCCTTCTCATAATGAGGACTTGACCTCATAGAAAATATATGCCCCACCTCATCCAACGACCATAATTTCATTATCACCACCAATGAGTACTTCACAAAGTGGATAGAAGCCATACCCCTAACATGCATCACAAGCAAACAAATAGCTAAGCTCATTCTAAACTATTTAATTTTTTGGTATGGTATACCGCAAGCCATCATTATAGACAATGGAACACCCTTTAAGAATCAAGATGTTTGAGATATTTGTACCAAGTTCCATATCCAACACCACTTTTCTACCCCAAACTACCCCCAAGGAAACAGTCAAGTAGAAGTGTCTAATAAAACTATCCTCAAGATACTCAAAAAGACAGTTAATGATGTTGGTTGTGGTTGGCATCTTCAACTAAATCCAGCCTTGTGGGCTTATTAAACTAACATCCAAACACCTATGGGCACTGCACCATATTCCTTAGTCTATGGTACCAAATCCATCTTGCCTATTGAGGTCAAAATTCCTTCTTTGAGGGCATATTTGTAACATCTCATCAACGATGAAGAATACCGAGTATTCAGGCTACAAGAGCTCAAGTTGTTAGATGAAATATGTTTAAGAACACTCAATCATCTTCAAGAATATCAAAATCATCTTTGGTGTAGTTAACATAAGAATATTAAAAATATAAATTTTCAAGTGGGTGACTTAGTCCTAAAAGAAAATCAAAAGAATCAACTCAACCCCAATGGTAAAGGCAAGTTTGAATCCAATTGGTTGGGACCATTTGTGATCACTACAAGCTATGGCTTAGAAGCATACCAACTAGCTACGCCTGAAGGTGAACCCCTACAAGAACCTATCAATAGTGTTCACCTCAAGTGATTCTATGCCTAAAAACCTATTAGAGTATCTTAGCAAAAATACAAAAAAATAGAAAAAAGTAAAAAATCAAAATCAAAATAGTAAAGATAAAAAATCATCCTCTAGTGAAAATCACTTCAGTGGCACTTTAGGACAGGTAACTTGGTGAAAACCTAGTAAGCATGCACCATGTGTAAATAAGCTCCATCCACCATCTATCAAAACTCTCCACCCATCTCTTTGATTCATACATAATAAATTTAGTTTCACATCCACACCCCTTTTCCATTTCAATCACAATATAAAGTCCCCTCCATCCACTCACTTATAACCTATCATGGCTTTATAATTTACTAAGTGTTTAAATTTAGTGGATTCATTTTTCCTCATCTTGTTAACCTTGTTTGGATCAAAATAAAATAATCCTAAACCTAACTGGGGGCATCCTCTTGACCTAGTTATTGAATTGGATTCTTTTTCCTCACTTAAGTTCCAAAAATCCTGAAAGTCCAAAAACATACAAATAATACTAAAAATCCAAAAACATTCAAATATCCCAAAAATCCAAAAACATTCAAATACCCTACAAATCTAAAAATAGCATCAAATATTCCAAAAAAAAACCCAAAACATTCAAAAATTTCAAAAAACAAATCATCTCCATAAATTACTCATCCATAATAACCTGGGCATCCATAATAAATCTATCATCATAATCGCCTTTGGTAAAGCAAACAAAAAAAAAATACCGCAATTAACAAAATCTAGGAAACTCATGCAAAAAATCATAAAGACATGATCATTATCGAACGAATCAACTCTCACATATCAATTTCCCATCAACATCAACCTACAATAATTTCCCTTAATGGATATATTGTTCATACAATAGACATCATATTCATCACTGGTTAATATCTATAACTAAACTTTTTGGCAAGAGATATGATAGTTGTGTTTTGTTTGTATTTTGGTCTTTTCTTTTGATTTCTTATTGTCCTATTCTGATATCTCTCGAGGATATCTGAAAAAATGATTAAAGGGAAAGGAATGGGGCATGGTCATTATTTTCATCATGTGTTTGTTGGATGTTCTTGTAATACTACCATAGTGAATACTTGACTTGTGTGTGTGGAAGTCATTTTAGGCAACATAAAATAACCCTTGTATATAAGGTTCCTTATACCTTTCTGTGCATTGGTCTAATTTTCTCTGAGCTTCTATCTCACACAATCAAAACAAGGTTTTCGTATGTTTGGTATGAGCAGGAATAATCCTTTTGTTTGTAGAGTCAAAGTCCATGCAATAGATACAATATCCCCCTGGTTCTTTATACCTTGGTGCATAGTGTCTATTTTCTATATAAATAAGGATTCCCCTGGTGAAATTACCTAGTATACCAGTGAGGAAAAGCATAATCATCAAATTTTCAAATCAAATTCATTAAGCATCATCCAATTCCATAATCATAATAAGAGGATTTCATCAAGAATTGATCAACATGTGCTTGGAGAATCTAGAAAAGGAGAACATTCATATTTCTGGAAGGAAACAAGACTGTTAGTCAATATAAATGTTTGTGAGAATTTTGTGCAGGAAAGCAGTTTGTTGATATTTTCTAGCTACTTTACTCTTTTTTTGTTCCATGTTGTGCTTTTGAAGAAATTGAACCAGATGATGTGGCCTAACTAGTACTATGTTTTGAAGTCATTTGCAAAATAGTGTTTATGTTAGATTGTCATATGAATTTATAGTCTTCAACATAGCACAAATGATGATTTGCAATAGTGTATTGATGAAAAATGTACTCCTTTACATTTTCTAACTTTGTTTGCCTCCCCTTAATTAATTGGACTTAATTAAGCATCTAATTGACCCAATTATGCATTTAAAAGCCTAATTAATTTTGTTTTCTGAAAAAGGGAACCTACATTGAACAATTGCAAACATAAAATTACACATCTTGAAAAATGTGTCCTAGGCTCAGGGCCTAAGACCCATTCACCCAAGGTGAATGGATTCTCCTTAAGTTTAGGACCCCATTTTTTAATATGTTTTTGGTGGTATTTTTATAATTCAAATTACAATTACAATTTTCATCCTTTGATGTTTAATTGTCGATAAATTAGAAATATGCCTATAAATACACGATCTTTTTATCAATTCAATTCCTAGAATCAAGAAGTTGCATAATTAAAATTTCACAAGAGAAAATATTATTGTCAAGAGCATTCAAGAACAGATTTATCAATCTTCTACATCAACAATCAAGATCGAGATCATCATGTCAAAGTTATTTGCATTCATGCATGTTTTTGGAGCTAACATTGTGATGTAGGTTTCAAGCATTCGAGCATCAAATCAAGTGTCAAATCAAGCATCCATCAAGCTATTCCTGCAAGATCTAATCTTTGGAGTGATGTGTTAAAATTCATTCCTCCAAGGGCAGCCATTAAAGGGTTTGATTTGCAGGTGAAGAAGGATTGAAGATTGATCAAAAGTGCAATTTTGCAAAGTTTTCAAAGTTGTCATCAAAGTCGACAAGCCACGAAAATTGACCTACATAATTTATTTTTGACTTTCTGACAGTGAGATCTGGAGGAATAAGGAGTGCAGATCTAGGAGTAGAGGATTATGAAATTAGATTTTGGATCCCTGTAGCAGGACCCATTCACCATAGGGTGAATCTGTTCTAGGAGGACACTTAGCAACAACTTTTGGTGATTGGTACACATCAACTTACCCATCTCAGATCTGCCAGAATTTTGTTGTTTCTAATTGTTTTATGCTTTAAATTAATTATTCAAGTTTCACATTGCACAATTGAGTTCATTTAATATTTTTAGTTTTTCTCCCAAAAGTGCATTTTAGGCATATTTTACACTTTTCTGTCATAAGGAAGAAGAGATCACATAGTGTCCCAAAACTTGGATTTGAATCACCTTAAGGGTTGTAGGTCAATTCTAATCTCTTGTGGAACTATCCTTCTTCCTAATGAAATTAGAAAAGGTGGGTTTGTGATTAGGACACCCCATTCTCACTCCATTTTGACAACCACTTTTTCTTATGTTTCATTTTGGTGAACCCGACACTTTTGCACTATAAACTTTCTAATTTGGAGGTCATCAAAACCCCAGATCCAGGATTTGCATTAGTTTGCATTAAAATTGCATTAATTTTCATTCTATTTAGGGTTGTCAAAATTGCATTAGTTTATATCTCATTTAGGGTTTTAAATTTGCATTTTGCATTGTTTAAAATCTAAAAAATTGCATATAAATCACATTGATTTTGCATAGTACTTGTGTATCAGTGTACTTTCAATCATTTACATTAGAAAATTTAGTCAAAATTGCATTCAAAAAGTGTCATTTTTTTCACTTGTTGATCTTAATTGCATTTGCATTTACACACCAAAATCTATAAATTTTTGTCACAAAAACTACAGTTTGCAACTTGGAATAGAGAACACAAATAATAACTCAGAATTTGTATTTTTCATTTTTAAAAACCCTATACAAGGACCCATTCACCCTTGGGTGAATGAGTCTTTGAGGGCACATCAAAACCAACTTTTTTGAGCATTTTTGTGGTCCTTTGCACTTCTAAGATCTGGTGCTAAACCATTGTTTTAGTCTATCAATTTTTGGGAATTTTTGTTTTATGCATTAGGTCTAATCATCCATTTAGTTTAGGCATTGAAAATTAGGAAAAATTATTACATTTTAGATATGTAGAACAATTATTACATCATGTTTTCATTGTAAAATTCTCTTGTTATCATACTTCATGTTCTATTTTAAGATCTTGTTGAATACTCTAGGAAATTGTTGTTACAAGCACATGAATATGAAGTCCTTTCCCCTCTTTTCTTGTTTTTCATTGATCCTTCTCCTATGTGTGAAACTAACTTACTGAAAGAGAATACAATCATGGAAAATCATGACAATCAAATTTGTTCTTCTCCCAATATCTCTCCTATTTGTGAAGAATATATCTTGGTGTTAGAGGAGCCCATCTTTGAGAGCCATGAGAATCCTATTTTTTTCTCTTCTCCTGCTTGGGAAGACATTATTGAACAAGAGGATGCAATCATTGATAAGCAATAAAATCATATTTTTTCTTCTCTAGATACCTCCCCTACATGTGATGAAGATATCTTAGAAGGCCCAACCATTGAATGTCATGAAAATATTATGTGCTCCTCTCCTAAAAACTCTCCTAATAGGGAAGTTATCATAGTGCAAGAGGATGATAGAATTGATACATATCTTTCAAAAAATAGTAATGTGGCTTCCTTTGATGAAGATGATAACATGACATTAGACTTCCCCTCAAAAAAAGATCATCAAAATGAGAATAAATCTGTTGAGGATATGAACATTAGATCTCCATTGATTATTAGACCTCCTGAGAGTCCTCTAATCATTAGACCACTTAAGATTTTGTTTGAACCCCCTAAGATTCCTCTAATTATTGGACCTCCCAAGTAATCTCCTAAGCCACTTCTTATCATAGGACCACCACAACACCAACCACAACCTCCAAGAAATATCTTAAATTTTGCAAGAAAACTTACTAGTAACAATCCTTTGCAACAACCAAGTTATAATATCATTGCTCATACATATAACACAAGGAACAATAGGCAACCACAAATAATACCTACTTCATTGCCATTGCCTCAACTGATTTTTCCTAGTGCTCCTTGCTTGCCTTTGCACAATGGAAAGGAGTATGATCTTGTGGAACAACTTTAAAACATTCCTACAAAGATTTCCTTATGGGATCTCATTCAAGCTTCACCTAATTACCATAGTGTGCTTCAAAATGCTTTGCAACAAGTAGTGGTTCCTCGTAGTGAGCAACCAAACAATGTATCAACCCTAATTCAAGGTATTAAGTTAGTTAACATTGACATTATCTTTCATCAACATGAGTTACCTCCATTGGAAACATAAAAACAAAATGACTCTTTCATGGTAGTGGCTATCATTAATAAGTGTGGGATAAAACGAACTCTCATTGACAATGATTCAACTTTTAATGTGTGTAGTGTAAACCTTTTAGACAAGATTGGAGTGGAAAAGGCTATGATTGAACCTGATTATTTATATATTCATGGATTTTATAATGTGGTAAAATAACCACTTGGTGTGATAACATTTCCTATTAGAGTTGGAAAGGTCACATTACAAACTCCTATCCATGTCATGCCTCAAGATCTCTCATATAATCTTCTTTTGGGTAGACCATGGATCCGTGAAATGAATGGAGTACCTTCAAATCTTCATCGTTTAATGAAGTATTTATATAACAATAAGGTTTATACAATCAAGGTTGACCCTCAACCAGAAAGTTGTTTTCTCATTGAGAAAGATGAGGAAAGTCCTTTGAAAACATTGATACCAACTTCAAAAGTAGAACCCATGCAAGAGGAAGAAAAAGAGAAGAATGTTGAAGAAGTCACAAAGCGATTGGATGATGACTGGGGTTCCTTAGATTTTTTACCTACATTCATGGGAGAATATAAGATTACACAAAAAATAGGAAAAGATAAAGAAACAAACATACTATCCACACAAGCTGAGTCATCAAAAGCACACGAGTCCACAACTTTTAGCAAAGAAGAGGAAACCAACAATTACACAAGCACATATGAAGATTGTGATCATGAGAAACCACCAAATCTAAAAGAAATGGAAAAAATTTATGGGAGAGGTTATGATCTTTTGAAACAAATTTGCTATAATGGAAAAGGATGCGGTGCTTGAGAACAAGGTGTCTATGTCCCTATAGAGCCTAACACACAAGAAAGAACTAGTGGTATTGGTTATTGTCCCTTGAAAGAAATGAAATCATCAAAGAAACATTCACTTAATATAAATGTTATCAAACAAAACACTCCTAGGACATCTTCAAACACATTTCTTAGTAATGATTGAGGTTCATTAGATTTTACACCCTCCTTTATGGGAGAGTACAAAATCTCACAATCTAAAGAGTATTGTGTATGTATGATACCTTGTACTAAGAAAGAGATATCATTGTCACAAAAGAAAGGAATATCTTCTACTATTGATCAAGAGGATACCTTGTCGAGGCTTCTCCAAGCTCACTTGATATTTTTCCCTTCAAGGACATGAAATAAATTCTACAATAAAAGTTCATTTTGTGCATATCATCAAGTGCATGGTCATTCAACTAATGAATGCAAGGCTTTGAGTAATAAAATTAAACATCTTAAGGATTGTGATGCTCTTCCTTGTGATGATGCACCTATTTCCTCTAATTGATAATGATCTTCATCCTATCATGTTGCTCATCACTATGTGGCATTAGTAGCTTTATGTGTCTTGCTCATTTCCATTCATGGTGGTACAATTTTAGGTGCAACCATATTTATCTTGGTGGAAACATGATAGTTCTTGGTGGTTGTCTTTGTCTCTATGATTTGGGGGAAAGGGTAACTATTTTTTGGAGGTGTGAATTCTTTCCAAGGATCCCCTCTTCCTCTCTTTCTACTTAAAATACCAACATAACAAGTATGTTGACATTTTAAGTGGGTGTGCATACCCGTCCCCACTCATTGTTTTCTTCAAAGTGTGGTATTCTTACTTCATGTGGCGTGTCTTCTTGTTGGTGACATTGATTTTGATGTCCTTTAAGAGCATGACCTTTCTTGGCATATGACGTTCCTCTTAGTGGTGATGCTACGACTTTCATTCCCTATGTTGTGTATCTTTTATCCTTGACTAGTCCTTTCTTGGTGACATTGAGCATGATGTTCCCTAAGGTGAAGACCTTTCATGGACTAAGAAAAACACCTTTGACTATCCTATCCTATTGCAATTAAAACTTGTTCATGGCCATCAAGAATAACACAACTTGCTTCCCAATGGATCCTTTTTCTTTTTCATGAGTGTCTAGCATAATGGAGCTTGCTAGCCTTGTGGAACCTTTTTTTGTGGCACCTTATCAAAGTTATCAAGAGGTATAACTTTTGGTATGGTTGATGTATGGGAGATTGTAGACCTGGCATGACTTACCTATCATCCACCTTTTGGGGCTCACCTAGTGGACAACAAATTTCACTAGCCTGTGTGAGTATATTTTGTTTGCATAGTGAACAACAAATTTCCACTTGTGAACATTTTTTTGGAAAAACAACTAAGGCTTGATCCATACCTATTGGACAAACAGTCGAGGCTTGATCCACCCTTTTTTTTTCTTTTTGCATTAATTTTGGCATTGTATGCTTGTGTATCTTGTCTTGTTGATGTATATTGTATTCAAATTTAGATAGGTTAGATTATTAAATAATAAACCATCAAAAATCCAAAGAGGCTATCAAGAACAAGGGAAAATCAAAATAAAGAACAATTATACCTTCCTTTCCTTCCATGCTTCACCCTCATAGCACCTTCTAGTTTGCAACAAGTCAATGAGGCCCTCAGATTTCAAATTAGCAACCTATAATAATGTCCAAGTCCTATGCAAATGTTGAAGGATTTATAAATTTATGCCTATGTCTATGACAATATGCTAAAAATAAAATAATGACTACTAATGCCAAATGACTATAATGCCTATATTGAAAATGAAATTGTCTGGATCCCGAAATTATGAGCAAAATCTTCTTTTATAGAAAACACAATTTTGAGTGGGCGGATGAGATTAAATTCTAAGAAAGACCTAGAATGAGAGGTCCAGATTAAATCTGAGAATCCCTAATTAGGGTTAGGGGAAAATTCATTAATCGAACGGTCAAGATAAAACCTCAGATAATCGGATCGACGGTGGAGAATAAATGAGACAAATTAATTAGAAAATAAAGATTTTCAAAAATCAAGAAGATAAAGATTTGTCTGATTTGCGAGATTTGAAAAATCAAGAAGATAAGATTTGAATTGAAGATCAGATTTGGAAAATCAAGAATATGCCCAATTAATTGATTTTTGGAATATTAGTTACTAATTTGAATTAAATTAATTCAAATTATGGATTTTATGAGACAAATAAATAATCTTTTTAGATTATTTACCAAAATGGAATGTCAGTTAAGATTTTGATGACATTTTAAATAATTTCATTTAAAATGAGAGGAATATTAGAATTAAGTAAATTAAATAATTAAATTTAATTATTTAATTTAGAAGATAAGATTAATTACTCAAACAAATTAATCAATTCATTTACCAAGACAGCTAAATATATTAAATAAATAAATAAAACTTATTTATTTAATAATCAGAAGAAATATATGACAAGGGGAATTAAATAAATTAAGAAATTTATTTTAATTAAGGAAGACTTAGCCAATTAATGACGATTTAATAAATAAATAGAATTTATTTTATTTAATAATCATGAAGAATACAAAGACATGAATTAATTAAATAATTATAAATTATTTAATCAATAGTCGAATCAGACTAAGGACATAATTAAATGTTTTAATTATGCTAGGAGGAAAGTGGTAAAAATGAAGCTTGCAGGCCTAGGTCATTTTTAGGTGTCTACATTTTGCCCCTCTTTGTCATAATGTAGCATGTCGCATTGTGAAAAATAAAATAAGTCGAGAATATGCCCCAGTGAAGGTACAGAGTATCATTGCCCCCTCGGAAAATTTTTCAAATTTTGGGCCGGCGACGGAAAAATTTGTAAAGGGTCCCGATAAATCAATTTGATGACTAGAAAAACAATGGCGCAGTCGGTTTTGGATTCGGACATGTTTAAGACAGTCAACAGGGAAGTCAAAGGTGGTCAAATGAGCCTCCAGTAGTAACCCACCTGAGAAAAATGTCATTTTGACCGTATAAATAAGTTGACAAAGGGGTAAAAGTCAATTCATTTCCACTTTTTACATTGCAAATTTTGAGAGCCCAGAGCGAAAAGGAGCATAGCGAGGATGGTTATTCCAGTGTCAGAGCATCGTGGGGAGATCGTGCGGACCTTCAGACAGCCAGAGGGCTCAGAGCCAGTGGTAAGTACCCTTGCCTTGCTTTGTAATTTTCTCATTTTGTGTGTCAAATTTTAGTTTCTAGGACCAACAACATCTGCGCCGCGACGCAACTGCGTTCGCGTTTGACGCATTCGAATTCGCGTTCGACGCATTTGATGCGTCGCGACGCAAGTGCTCAAGGGATTTTAGGCAAAACGGTTTTTCGTGCTGCATTTGCTAATCCCTGCAACGCATTCAACATTTCAAGTCACATTTGAACATTTGAATGCCGCAATCACCAATTTGCAACGCATTCTCTTGTTGTTTCGACGCAATTGTGATAACGAGACGCATTCGCTGATATGCGACGCAAATGTGAAAATTCGCGACGCAAGTGTGAAAAAGTGACACATTTATAGTTTTGGATCGCATTTGATGTACAGAACGACGCATTTGACTTTTTGAGACACAATTGCTTTAATGCGACGCATTTTCCTATCACTTGTTTAGAGCTTGTTTTGATGTTTGCATAACCTTAGATGCATTTTGATAATATTAACCAATTTGCTCAGAGTGTTCTAACGACTTGCTTGGCTTTTGCAGAGGCAGCTTGCCCCGATTTGTACTCGTGAGAGCAGACTGGTGACATTTCGATTTGCTGATCAGTTGGGCCCGCGAGAGTAGCAACGAATGATGTGATTAGGATTATTCTATGTTGCTTTCATGCCCGCCATTTGGGCGAACAAGGGGCTACTGATGGCGATGTGCGAGCGGTGGCATTCAGAGACTTGTTCGTTCCACCTACCGACAGGTGAGGCCACGATTACCTTGGAGGATGTCTACCGGATTCTTCGGGTGCCGATCCGAGGGGAGCGGATCATCTATGACCCTCGACATGGCGAGCAGACCTTCCGTGCCTACTATCAAGATCAGGGTTTTGGACTGGGCATCCAGGGTTACGAGATCAGATGGGAGTTCCTGGCAGATCATTATGGTCATCTTGATGCATTCCTTGCGACTCTGATTGGGGGGATCTTGGTTCCTGACCGTCGGGGACATGGATTTCCTATTGGTTGGGGAGATGTCCTGGTTGGTATGAGGTGAGATAGGATAGTGTATGCCTGGGGTCCCTGCTTACTTGGGACACTCTACCACCAGTTGCACGATGTTGCCTATAGGAGAGGAGAGAGCATCTCGTGTGGTACCACGCTGATGATGATATGGGACTAGGAGCACATATCCATATTCTGACTTCCCATTGAGAGACCATAGTTGGCCGATGGCATGCCTTATGCCTATTACTATGCTGGTGTGCTGCAACAGATTCATATGGGTGAGACAGGCTAGTGGCAACACATGATTGACACCATGATATCCTTTATCTGGCGACCGTACCGAGACTATGGACAGTGGGATGACGAGGATGAGCACTTGAGTCTATGCAGGCAGTTTAGATATCTGATTGGCAGGACAGTGCAGATATCGCTGATCATTGAGATGTACCTAC
>VDFB02225668.1:0-13940 GCA_007258455.2 Sequoia sempervirens | reverse complement strand
ATTTTGTAATTTTTATTAGTCATTGTATGTCATTGATTTATCTTCATAATGGGAGTGATTGCTTGATGGTATTGATCTCTTTATCATTTTTGTCAAAGGGGGAGAAAAAAGCAAGTAAGGTACAAATTTTGTGAAGTTGACATCAATTCCAAAGGGGGATTTTGTTGCATTGGCATTATTTTGTCATTGATGTCCAAGAATTTGATGGTTTGGCATTGATAGTGATTGATGTTCTCCATGGTATTCAAATCATTCGTCATTATCAAGGAGCTTCAAGTCATCCAGTCAAGAAATGTAATGTAGATTAGTTGATGCTATGACTGCTCTTTCAAGGAGAAGGTCTGGTTGAGTGTTAGTTTCAAATAGCCTCAATTTCAAATAGCTTTAAAGAATTTTTTTGTCATTGATGTCCAAGTATTTGATGGTTTGGCATTGGTAGTGGTTGATGTTCTCCATGGTATTCAAGTCATTCATCAAGGTGCTTCAAGTCATTCAGTCAAGGTACATGTAATGTGGATTAGTTGATGTAATGCTTGCTCATTCAAGGACAAGGTATGGCTAAGTGTCATTTTTAAATAGCCTCAATTTCAAATAGCTTTAAATCCTCAAAAAATTAAAGGACCTTCATTATGAGTCTCAAAGTACATGGTTATAGAGTTCTTGTTCATTGGTGTTGATGCTTATACATCTTCACTCGTAGGTATTCAATTCAAACCTTTAAATGGTTTAGTTTCAGTTTATCAAAGCTTCTTTAAGATTCTTCAAAGTGTATGAAAGCTTTAAAGCATCAAGGTTTGAGAGCATAAAAGCTTCAAAGAATAGTTTCAGTTCATCAAATCTTCAAAGGGTCATAAAGTATAAAACCTTTAAGTCATCAAGATGTTGTTTCTACTATTTTTCATCCATTTCATAGGCAGTACATTGGTGAGGGTTTGATGTGGTCTTTATATGTAAAACCCCAATCTAAAACCCTAAGGTTCCAATGTTTATGTCATTCTACATGGGTTTCAAAGTTTTAAATTCACTTTTGTTTTATTTAATTGTGACTTGTAATTAAAGGTAAAAAAGTCACTTAAATAATTGAGGGTTTAAGTTCATTGCTCGACTAGCCCTTCTACTTGTTATAACTGGTTGAGCAATTTGAAGTTGGTGTTTAAATTATTTGAATAGAAATCAATGGTTCTCATTTAAAATAGTCTCAGGTAGCAAAAGTAGATCGAGGGTTCACATTTATTTTTCTCAATAGTCATTTCCCATGGACAAAGTTTTGAAGGGAGTCTAATGTCACAACTTGTTTCCATTTTGAAGGTGAACAGTTGTGTGTGTATTTTTGGGATTGGTGCCAAACCTGTTTAGGACTTTTTTCTTTTGCATGGATTTATGTTATGGAAGGTGTGTATTGATGAAAATAAATTTTTTGTGAAGAAGAATTTAAGCTTCTAATTTGGAACTCTTATGAATTCTATGTAAGTTTTGTTTGCAAATCTTTGTATAAGTCCGTTTGTTGGAAAATTAGTATAAAATGAAGATACATAGGTTTTTGTGTGTATGCAAATTTGAGTATGATTGAGAACCTCCTATGTTTGAGAAGATTGAATATGAAAACTGTGATTGACTATAATTTCTATGAAAAGAAGACTAAGAACATACTATGTCTGAGAAGATTGAGAACAATAGATGACTGATAAAGGAGAATTTTTTTAAGTCTTCATGAAGTAGAGCAATATCAGAGGTGTCAGGAAATTGTTTGAGAATTTATTTTAGGTGAGTTTTGTCTGTGATAAAGTTTTGTTTGAGTAGAACTGTAATTTATCCTCATTGAAAAGAAAGGTGATTGTAGAATGGTAAGAGAATGGTAATTGGGCATTTTTGAAACTGGAAGCTCAGAGATTGTAAGTTCAATATATATTGTTCAAGGATAAAGAATTCATAATTGTATGTGTATTTGTATTATGTACTGGAAAGTCTTGAATATTTGTTTATATTTGTGTCAAATTTGGAGAGATAAGGTGTATGTGGGTATGTGCAGGATCATCATGGAAAAAATAAGCCCTTAAGTGGCAAAAAATTAAGAAAAATTAGAGTTAGGAAACTTCACGTAAAAATTTGAATAAGTGGATTTTTATTAGCATTTTGATAGGTGCAAAGGAGGCTTCATTATAGGTATGGTTTAAAACTAGCAGGGTTCTATCCAAGGTGGTTTGATCAAACCATCTTCAATTGGAGTCCTCTAAATGGAACTTTTCAAGGCTTAAGTCATTATATTTTCTAAAAATATGTGATTTTAGCAAAAAACAGGATGCCCCAAAAAGTATATTTACCACTATTGTGGGATCACCCAATATCTAAACAATATTAGTACTTTAAAAATCATAATTACATCTCATTTTTGTAAGTGTTTCATCTATCCTTTATAAAATGGAAAAGGTGTAAAATATGAATTCAGAAAAATAGTTTTATGTGGATGCAATTGAATTAATCAACATGAAAGAACTTTAGAAGAAAAGAAATTGAAATGACATCATATTTTATAAACTTTTTGAGGAGTTGAAACCAATGTGTCCACCTCAATTTATAGAAGCATGAGATCAAAGAGAGATCATGTTGTGTATGATTTTCAAATATTTGGAAATAATGTGACCACCTCTATAACACTCAATATAAGACCATGATCTGTATAAAAGATCATGATTTGTATGATTGTTTCAAAGTTGGAAAACCTATTTTTCCATTTATGCATGCATGAACTCATGAAAACTATGATGGTGTAAAGAATATTATATGCCCACATTGAATTGAGTAAATACATCATAGTATACTTAATTTTTTATAGAAGAGTGTAATAGTCCCATATGAAAATGTGATGGTCCTAGTATATAAATAAAATAGTGAATCATGATTGACCATATCATAAGAACAAGATATTTGAGTTACCCAATTTCACAAACAATGTGACAATTTGAGTAAATAAGACATTTATAAAATTGCATCTTGGAAAATGTGATCATATAAGTGCCACAAGTATGTCATGTAAAATGTAAGCATGTAAGATGAAAAACATAATGATATAATATTTTATCAAGTATTACAAGAAATGAAACTTCATGAAAGTTAATGTGAATAATAGAGTAGTATTGAAGGATCAAGGATATGATATAATCATGAGATGGATGTTTATTTTGTCAAGGAGAAAATAAGAGATTTGTAGGCTTTGAAGATAATGAATATGAATATAATTAAGTGAAAAATCTAAACAATACAATATATGCATATATGTAAAGTACTATTAATCTAAAAGAGATGAAGATAGGTGTGAAAGACAAATAGGGAAAGTATAATGCACAATGCATTATAAAAAAAAAAATTTTTTTTTTTGAAAAAAGGACTATTATAGTCATTTAATTGTTAACCTACATTTCTTGTTATAATACATTGGAAAAATAAACCTAAAAATTCAAGGATGCCATATCATAAAAAAAAAGAAAAGAATCTTATCCTTGTATAATTATTCAATTCCCTTCTCTCTTTAATTTAAATATGATTTATTATTCATAATTTAATGTTTCACATTACATATTAATCATTTACTATCTAAGAAATCATTAATTTCTTTTACATAGTTTGATGAACATTTATATAAACATTGGGGAAATATTTTTTGTATTACATTTGTTCTGTTTGCTTTCTTTAGCTACATGAACTAGTTAACCTAATGAAAAATAATGGATAAATCACAATGAATGATAATTTTGGAGAGCTATATGTGGGTAAATTAGCAAGTATAGTTTGGAGGAAGATAGTACCCACCTTTCTAATCAACTCAACCTTATGAGTGTTTGGGCTATAACAATTTTGATGAATAGATACCAACGTTTGAGAATTGTATGATTCTAGAGGAGGATCTAAATGTGAGTTAATCATGTTTATAGGAAGTGGATAATAAAATAATTGTATTTGATTATAGAAATATAATTTTATTTATTCATAATAATCTATTAAAATTTAACATGAAATCAAATTATCATACAAAACACTTACAATTAGATATGTGTAACCATTCTTTCAAAGATTTCTTTTTATGAAAATAGACAAATTTATCCCTATGTAATAAAAATTATTATTATTTAATCATGGTTTAGCTTTAATGAACTAGATCAAAGTAATCAAAATGTATTATTTACCTAGCTTAAAAAGATTGAAAATGAAAATTAACTTTATACCTTCCAATAGGTGAAAAATAAATATTATTGCAAGTTGAAGAATGGAAATAGTTACAATGGAACTTTAATCACATACATCAACTTCAAAATTATTTTAGTTCATCAATCCCAATTTAATCTCAGATCTAGGGGTCAAAAGAATCTTATAACGCGTACAATAAAACTCATTTGATTTTAAATATATGGATGAAAAAGTGATGTTATCACAAAAAGAAAAAAAATGTCTACCATACACAAAAATAAATATCAATCAATGGAGACACTAGAAGTGATTTCCTACCACTATAGCCATCATCATAGAAAGTAATGGTGAGGTTCGAAAGAAAATGAAAGTTTTCAATAGGAGAGATGTATCTTTAGTCACATGCATCAGCTTTACAATTACTATAACTAACCCTGACCTCACTTTAATGTGACACGTAAGTTGTCTACCATACACAAAAATAGATATCAATGTATGAATACACCAGAAGGATGTCCTATCACTACAACCATCATCATAAAAGGTGATGTTGAGGTTCAAAAGAAAACAAAAGTTTTCATAAGAGAGATGTACCTTTAGTCACATGCATCAACTCTACAATTGCTTTAACTAACCCTGATCTCACTTTAACGTGATAGGTAAGTTATCTACCATACAAAAAATAGTAGATACACCAGAAGGCTGTCCTATCGCTACAACCATCATCACAAAAAATGATGTTGAGGTTGAAAAGAAAACAAATGTTTTCAATAGAAATGATATGCCTCTAATCAAATGCATCAACTTTACAATTGCTTTGAGTGACCTTGATCCTATTTTAATATGCCAGATAAATTATCTAACATACACAAAATAAATATCAATATATGAATACACCACAAAGATGTCTATCACTACAACTAGCATCACACAAAATAATGTTGAAATTCAAAAGAAAACAAAAGCTCTCAAACAGAAGCGACGAACCTTTAATCACATACATCGACTTGAATGTCAGATGTGGGGTCATCAAAAGATTCTTTTCACACTGCATATAAATCGTATCCCAACTCCCTGAAAACTAAGTTCAGGGCAGGTGATGCATTCTATCATTATTACCCATTTCACTGTATTATTCTTCAAACGTCTATCTCAGCAAACATTTGGTAGTCTGCAGTTTTGGTAAACTTTCACTACCACATTATATTTAGTCAATTCATTCTGGTTGTACTCAGTTTTTATATATGTCAACAGAATGTGTAGTACGAATTGTTAGTACATGCCCCAAAAAAATGCTCAGTCTGCCTCTGCCGGTAATAATTTCAGATGACAAAGAAACATTGCACCAGGTAATATTTAATGTTTATCTCTGCCAGGCATGGCTGACGTGGGAAGCTAATCTTAGCTGTCCTGTGCTGGGACCTCCTGCAAATGTTTCACCCATTATTTCTGCCTATATATTCTTACTTTCTCATGACATCTATTGAAAAACCTTTGATATTAAATTTATCTTTTCCCTCAATCTGGTATAATTATTCACAGCCAAAAATTACAGAGCGAGCTTTTTTCATCTTTACTTTTATTTGAAATTCCTCTCTTGATTAAGAAGAGTTTGCACACTTAATTTTATTTTATATTTTTGAGATAATTCTAGATATATATTTTTTAATTTATTTAGTTTTAGTTAAATCATATTATATTTTATGGGTAAGTAGGATTTGGGAGCTGGTAAATGAGTTAGATGGTGCTTTGTCTTATGGTAAGAGAACTTACACTTCTAAACACTACCCTTGAACTCACTTATCTACTAGTTGTCCCTTTAACTCCTAATAAACTTCATTTACTTCTACCAATGATACCACTCCCATGCTACCATGCCAAATGATGTCGTTGTATTTAACCATTCACTTATAAAACACTTCAAATATAAAAGAAACTGCCAAATGTCAAGCTATTGCCCCATCCTTTATTACTTGATAATATCTCATTAACCTAATCACCAACCTACAATATTGTTACAAGTAATTAATTTCATCTCTTAACAAGAAAGTTCATAGTAGAAGAAATTCTAACAAAATTAACATGAGAGTCATGTGATAAGATATGAGATTTTAGATGGCTAGGATGAGGTCTCACCCATGGTTTTATTGTTGGAAATTTCATGTTTTTTATGGTTAACCTTTATAGATGTTGCTTCTATATTAATTTTTAACTTTTGTAGTTACATCGAAGACTTGATAGTGATAAAAAGCACATTTAGGGGCCTATTATAAATAAATGAAAGACCATTGAATTCTTGAATATAATTCAAGACCCATAAACAATGAAAAAGATTTAAACTTCAAAAAAGATAGATGTAAATATTGTTACAACTAATGTTATTGAGATTATGACTAAGATGTACATGCACAAGATAAATTTTATCAATTTTGAATTGATGATCCTAAATGACCTAGGATGATGTACCTAAATACAATTCTTATACACAAAACATGAGACCTTTGGCATGCAATTTTATTGGATAAAAAATATAATTCATATTTTAATAAATTGATTTAAGAAGGAAGATAATTAAAAGTTAAATAGAGAGTAATAGGATGTAGATGCATCTAGAACTCCTTTCCAAGTGATCCACTCGAGGATTTAATTATTTTTTGTCACAAGTATTTATTTACTAGCCAATATACCTCTTCATTCCTTATGAACATCTTTACAATCTATAGGTGGAATATTATTGTATATCATTTTCTAATAATACCCTAGTGACCTAGAGACATGTAAACAAGGATGTTGGAACAAATTAAATCACAATATATATAACATTGATGACACATTAATCCTAACAATATTAAGCAATCATATGTAATATAATAGATTAAAATGTGTTACCAATATAATTTTCATTATTATCTAACATAACATTTAACTATAATATACTTATAGCTAATACTTTTAAATTTTAAAATTAAATTTATTTTCTTATTATAAAAGTATTACTAACAATTTATAAATTATAAGTAAATATTATAATTTTTTAGTAAATGGGTAAATAGGAGTTTTTGAAACGGCTCAAACCCTTTGACAATAACTAAGCTTCAAATATCAGATTTCCTAAGAAGGACAAGGAGAAATTGAAACTGGTTAAAATTTCTAATAGCTATTTCAAAATTGACACCATCAAGGTGTTGTGGAGAAAGGTACTTCATGTTATAATGGAGTATATCACACTGGACGAGAGATTTACCAGAGTGTATGGGCATCATTTTTCCATTCTTAACCACTTTTAACTATAAGTACCTCACTACTGTTATGTTCATGTTCAATCGATATGCACCCTTCACGATTTGCAAAAATCAGATTATCTATTGAAACATGGAAACTCCTTTAGATGTGGGTGATCTTTGTGAAAAGAGAATCTCCAAAGTGAGCTGGTTCTCAAATGATGATCCTATTCTAAATGAATTTATGGGAAAAGGGATAGAGAATAACTGAAATTAAAACCTATGACTTAAGATGATTTTCAGGATTTAATAACAACTTAATGATGACTCGCTTTTTCCCACAAACAGCTTTCAGAAAACAACAGTATTTCACAATTCCTCATGAACACTTAACACATAAATAATTTGCATGAAGATTTGAATTTAAATACAACATGCAACCTGTATCTTTGAACTTTTGCACTAAAATTACAATTCTAGGACATAATAAGGATTCTGCAAACAAAAATCACAATATAACATCAAACTAAAACTACAAAAGACACAAAATTGAGGAATAGGAGTGCTGCTTTATTCAACTGAAAGAGTATGCCAATATCTGAAATTGAGTACAAAGGAAGTTTACAAGCTCCAAAATGTGTAAGAGCAAGAAACTAGAATCTTAACTAGAAAAACACTAAGTTTTTCTCAAGATATATCACCAAAACCTTGATCCGAGCTCAGGGAAAAACTCCAGGAAAGGTATCAAAAACTGCCCCAAAAGTCTACACAAAAGCGAAAAAAAACACACTTTTTGCATGTACATACTGAAAAGCTTCCCAAAATAGGCCAAATCTTCTTTTAAAGCGAAAAAATGCCTTATCTCTCCATCAAGAAGTTCAAATCCGACCAAGGAAGAAAAACAACATCAATTTGCCTAAAATAACAAAGGTATAAAACAATTCATAAAATATTGCTTTATCCTCGCTTTACAAGATCTGCAGATTTTATTTTATCTCAATTTGACCTATTTTTTGCAATTACAGATTTTTGAAAATCTTTTGCAAAACAATGATAAACTTATCTCTCCATTTACAAATTGATTTTTCTTAGAAAAAATCATAAAAAATAATACATATTATCCTCTCATCCATACCCTAATTGATTTCTTTAAAATCAATTGAAAAATAAAGCCATACCTATCATTTCATTTAATTGATTTTCTTTAAAAATCAATAAAATAAAACCTGAAGCATATAAATAAGGTTTATTAAAACAAGGAATTTGATAAAAAATAAAAACCATAAGGTTCTTTTGACTTGAAACAAATCAAAATGCTCTACCCCTAATATACTTAAGCAACAATGTCACAATGAAATTTCAGCAAGGCTCGACCTAAAGCAATATATCCGGCCACATGATAATTGACCTAGGGAATAATAAATTGAAATATTTACACAAAACTCCTAAGTTCGAATTAGGGAAAAAGAAAGAACCCTAATATAAAAACCAAGGAATCCCTATCATTTCGTATCATTTGCAAGTGAAGACTCTGGAAAGAATGCTTCTGAGCCGCCACCATGTATGCGCCAGGGTTTCGATTTGGAGCCCCCATTTGAGCCTTCATTCGAGCCTTCAACTCTGATCATATTCAGCCTCCAGTTATGGTGAGAATTGCTAACTGTTATCTCTTCATTCCTTGGTTTTTTGATGAGAAAAAGGCCTCATAGGCCATGACAGTGATATAATTTTCTGATGATATATGGCTCTGTATTCTTGCTTCTTGTTTATGTGTTCTTGGCCACTATTGTAAGGGCTCGACCTTCTACATTTTGAAACTCGTGAGAGCTTGGCCGTGGTTTCCTACTCTTCCATGGTGTGCATGGTAAACTCTTGCTCCATTGCTTTCTCTTGGCATCATTTCATAGCATTTCTTTGCAAAAAAAAATCAGAACCTAGGGAAGCTTTATAATTCTGCAAAAATGTCATTTTCATTTATAAACCCAAGGCCACATACGGGCTCTGCTATGCATATATGTTCAAATGCATTTTTACTTAGAAAATTGTATGGCTCCACCCATTTTCCTTCAGATTCTGGTCTTAGACGACAGACCCAAAAGAGTTCCTCTATTTCCAAATGAAACTTGGGGCCGAAACACCTCCTCTTGGCCGCGGCCACTCTTGTACACAATGGGTTTTCCTTGTAATTTTCTGGGTTTGACCCAAGAGAATATAGTGTGTATTCTGCATTTTGAAATAAATTCTCATGTGGGTGTTTGCTATTTTGAAGAAAATGCATTTTAAAACCAAATCCCCAATATGAATATACTGGGACTTGAAAGAAAACCATGTTTATCTGTTGGAGCTCAACCCACCATTGTACAATTCTGTACTCTATTCTTCTTTCAAAAACCCCATATGGGTTCCTCTGAAAATGAAAGAAAACATCTATCTTGCTTCTATGTAGAAATTCCCATGTGGGTATTCTTGAAAATTGCACTATCTTCTTTTTAATTCAAAACCTCAATGTGGGTATTTTGAAAAATGAAAAATCTGTAATTTAAAATCAAACCCCCATGTGGGTTCACTTTATCCTGAAAGGAATTCACCTATTATGTACTTCATGCAAAAACCCAACGTGGGTACACCGTGATATGAAGAAAACTGAGTATTCAACTGAAGCCCTCATATGGGTATTCATTTTGAGAGCTAAAAGCTCAAAATTATTCACCTTTGATTACATTCTGCATTTTAGTTGAGATCTCCAATTTCTGAAACTGGGTATATATGTGATCTTTGCTCAATTTAATTTCCAGTTCCTCTGCATATATGGCATCTCTAATGAGCTCAACTCCTCAACTCTGCTGCAAATGAAAAGAAACCCTAGATGGGTTTTGAACTTCTGATAGAAAAGTGGGCTATGAACAAACCCTTGTTGCATTTCATGAAGGCATTTGATGTATGTGATTTCTGGAACTCTCAGGACATGATATATAAGCTTCTCCATGCATTGTGAACCTTGTTCATTATGCAAATTTCTTATTCACCGTAATTCCTTATTTAACTTATGTTGCTTTAGCTTAAACCCTTTAAAGCTTTGTCCATTCTGGGAATGTATTTTGCTTACTCAAATTCTTATTAAGTACTCTTTGAAAGCATATTCTGATGCTTGAAAATATGAAGCTCTCTTCATGCATTTTTATGTTCCATTTAATAAAAACTGTCTTATGCCTTGCTCTCTCCCCATATCAAAAATATGAAACAATGCTCCTTGTTGAGGCATTATGTATGCCTATTCATTATCATTGTTTAAAGATGGAACATTGCTATAATATCATGAAACAAGACACATAAACAACACTCATGGCAGCAAAATGCAAACTGTACAACAATATTTGAGATTAGCAATCATGAAAATAGTGTAGTCAGTTGAATTGATTGAGCTCATTTAAGTCTACTGTCCACCTGTAGCTTTCAGGAAGCATACTACTTGATTGTTATGAGTGAACATTCAGCTTGATGGCTTTGATAAATGAACTTTTCTTTACTCTTTTAGTTGTATAGTTCAGATGAACATGATAATTGCATTCCTTCACTCACTCCCATCTGTAATGTATAAGGGGCAGCATGTCGAGCTCTACCCTTGTGGGACCCTGTTTTTCTCCACATGCTTGGTCTTCAAAAGATAATCAGCTACATGACTTTTCCTATATCTGCACAAGGAAACAAATGATGTTAGCATAAAAAAACAATATGTGATGATGATGTTTCCCTTTTCAGTTCATGCTTCTATTCCTTTGTTTTAGTTACTCTATGCATTGCAAGGATTGAAATATATCTCTGTTAGTATGGCATGTAGTATAGTTCATATCTCGAGCTCTTAATTAACGCCCTTCTCAATCTTTTGCAAGTAAATTCAAGAGCGGAAGTAGAATGGATCAATCTACTAGGCATCAACCAAAGACCAACTCAGGCAATGACATATATGTCCCATGTTATCTACTTTTCACTTTCAATTGTATATTTCCTTTCTTGTCATGAATGGAAACGACTAAAACCATGGTTTGTGTGGATATTTAATTTCGTTCTTTCATTTCCATTCTGAAAGAAAAGCATTGAATTGCAAAGTTGTATTATCATTTGTATTCTTGCAATCAAATGAAAACATGTAATGTGAATCACTTCATGAAATAAATGAAAGCATTCTATTATGCTTTATCATTTGTATACTCAGTTCTGTACTTGATTTGATTTTGTGAAAATTTGAGCAATACTTCTGAAACTCAACTTCCTTAAAACACTTGCAATACTGCCACTTGATGAATGATAAGTATAGTGAAAACAACACTTAATCATATGTTGAAATAACTACCTTTTCACTTTAAGATATAACAATATTTAAACCAGCTCCGCCAATTGAATTGTAGTGAAAAATTGGTAACATTTTGGCAATTTTTGCTAAATGCTTGCTAGCTAAGCATTAGATTAGTTTCCTTTTAAAACTCCATTGGGCACAGAGTCAAATCTTCCCTTCCTAAACTCGTAACCGAACAACACTTCAAACAACAACAAACAAAAAGACACAAAGAAAAAATAAAACTAGCAGCCCTAATGGCCACAAATGGAACATGCACAACAATGCTTAGGAAAAAATAATATCGAAAAGAAATGTGTATAACACACTTATTTAACAAGTACTCTACTTATTTACAAGATAAAACTTATCTCAGAGGCAATGCTTGAGGTGGATCCCATTAATTGGGATAGACAAGACCTCTCCAATCAACTTAGAAAGTTGGAAAGCGTTGTGCTCCTTGCATTCCATGATCACATAAGGCCCATTCCAAATTGCATCAAATTTGGAATGTTGTCTAGGTCTGCTCTTATATTCATTCCACTTGAAGACTAGATCACCAATAATGAAATCCCATGGCCTTGCCCTTTTATCAAAAGAGCTCTTCATCTGAGCTTGATGTATTTCAAGTTGTCTTAATGCTTTCTTTCTGGTTTCTTCAAGCTCTATTAGCTATGCAAATCTCACTTCAAGAGGCTATTCATTCAGCAATTACAGTTCCTTAACGAAACTCAAAGTAGGCAATTCAATAGAAACAAGTAACTTAGCCTCTTTTCCATAAGCAAGTACATAAGGAGAACAACCAGTTGCCCTTTTAGGAGTCACCCTGTCAGCCCAAAGAGCTAACTTCATCTTTTCATGCCATGTCTGTTGATTGTCCTCAATTGTCTTCTTGATTATCTAAATCATATTCTTATTTGTAGATTCTATCTAACCATTGCCCTACGGATAATAATTAGAAGACGTGTTCAAATAAATGTTATTCCTAACTAACCAATCATAAATCCTTAAACTAATAAAATTCATACCATTAACAGAGATTATCGAATCTAGAGTACCAAATCTTGACACTAAGTCTTGATAGAAGTTAAGCACAGAAGTCTTGTTTGCTTCTTTTAAAGCAACCGCCTCGATCCACTTAGTAAAGTAATTTGTTGCAGTAAGGATCCACTTATGACCTACACTTGAAGGCGGGTTGATTGGCCCAATAAAGTCTAAGCCCCACTTAGCAAAGGGTTGTTCCACCTGAATAGGATGCAGAGGCAAAGCTGCAAGCCTTTGTTTTCCAGAAAATAGAGCACATTTTTCACACCTCCTAACCTAAGCAATAGCATCTTTAAATAGATCTAGCTAGTAATAACCAGCCCACATAATTTTTAGGGTTGTTGTTCTTGCAGCAAAGTGGCCTCCTGGAGGCCCATCATGAAATTCTGCTAAAAGCTTATCAACTTGATCAGGCTAAATGCACCTTAATAAAACTCCTTGAAAGTCTCTTCTATAAAGAATGTCATCAATAATTACAAAAGGAATAGCTTGTAATCCGTAATACCTTCTTTTTGCTCTATCTAAGCCTTCGGGGCACTCACCAGTTTGTAAATAGTGCATCATTTGTTGTAACCAGGTAGCAGAAGAAACTAGAAGAACAACTGCATCATGATTGTTTAGCACTCTGTCAACATTTTCAACTTATTTTAAGTTGTCTTCATTTCCAGCAATCTGTTCACACAAACCCTTGCCTCTAACGAGCTTAGTTACCTTAATATCAACGTCAAATTCCATTACCATGGTTATCCAACCAACACGCTTATCATTAATATCTTTGTTAAGTAAGAAATCTTTGACAGTTGAATGAGAAACTAATAAGTGAATCTTGCTATTTGACAGCATATGCCTGAACTTTTTTAGGCTTCTTACAATAGCAAAAACATGCTTCTTGACAAAAGAGTACTTCACCTCATAATCATGTAATACCTGGCTGAAAAATGCCACAGGTTGCTCCAAACCTTCATCGTTCTGTTGGAAAAGCATGGAAAAAATAGTATCAACTCCTCCAAATGCATAAAGAATGAAATATCTGTCATAATTTGGATTAATGAGGGTAGGGGCAGCTGCAAGGGCTTCTTTGATCTGCTCAAAACTTCTCTTACCTTCTTTGGTCCAACTGAAGGGCATATTATTTTTAAGCATAGAAGTGAGAGGTTGCA
>VDFB02225665.1:175029-237564 GCA_007258455.2 Sequoia sempervirens | reverse complement strand
TTTTCCAAATATTTTTGGGGATATATATATATATATATATATTTTTTGTCAACCCTAATTGTTGCTTTTGAAAACCATCATGTACGGACACCATAAATTTACCTAAACTAATCATTTTTTGAATTTTTTTTTCATTGTGTAGATAATTATTTGTAGATTGATGCCATATAATAAAAAACCTAACATTAAAAGTTAAAATAAAAAACCTAACATTTCAAGTTTATGGACCAATTTCCTTGGAAATTAATTCAAAAATGGAGAAAATAATCCAATCATAAGAAAAATTACATATTTGAAAACTAGACATCATCATCTATAAAGGGTTCTAATTTCACAAAACAATTCTAAGAGAAAACCCATCAGCCATATTGTTAATGTCATTTTTTCTCTTAACATTGCCATGACCTTGTACTTGCAAGTCTAAAGCTAAGGGTTGGTTTATCATGCATTTTCTGAGCATAAATGCAAATGAAAAACATGGATTGTGAGTTTTAAAATTTTTGAAATGAGTACCCACTTTAAAATGGGTACCTATTCTAAAAAATAAATGGATGCCTATTTTAATGTTGAAAAATGACACTTCCCCTAAAAGTGGACCCAACTTCTTACACTTAACCATGTAATTTTTTGAATATAGGGAACACTTACCCATGTAATGTTAATAAAAGTCAAACTTGAGATTACAATCATCAAGGCCTTCAACAAGGATCATATTTTTCAAGGCTCTAAGACCCTTCTCACTGATGTGACTAAGTTGTTGGTGCCATAATATTGTCTTCTCTACGAAAAGCTTCATTTCCAAGGAATGGGCACCCTTAAGTACCCAAAATGCATTGAAAAAGTGGAGGGAAAATGTAGCATTGAAAAAAGTAATCATTTTTCACACTTAATTTGGGAATGAATAATTAATAATAAAATAGACTTAATGGTGCCTTATTTAAGGTGTTGTAAAGTGTATCTTTACACTTTCACACTAATCTAGGTCTTTATTAATTAATTGAGGTTAATTTGAGCTTAATTGGCCGCTTAAATTCAAATCCAAACCTAATTTATTACATTTCCTGAGGGATAAAGCCCAACTCTCTTAAATAATATCACACAACACATAATTTTGCAAGGAATGAATCCTAGGCTAGTGGCCTAGGACTCATTCACCACCTGGTGAATGGGTCCTCATTAGGTCCTAGGACCCCCTTTTTGCATATCATTTCACATCCCCCAAAGTGTGTCCTAGTTAAATATGCTAGGGCCCATTCACCCTATGGCAAATGGGTCCTCAATTAACTTAGGACCCCCCCCCCTTGGGATATGTTTTTGGCGGTATTTTAATGAATTCAAATCTTAGATTTGATGTTGGCTTGTGTTATTTGAATTTTGAGATTTAATCTTAAGTTATGTATAAATATAAGGTTATTTCACATAGTTTCACCTAGCAACTTCAAGTCTTCAAGCATTATAGCAATTTTATGATCAAGAGAGTATTCAAGAGCATTTTAAAGGTATTCAAGGGTAGATTATTAAATTTTATTGCAACAATCAAAGATTATATCATCGTGTCAAAGGCATAAGGCATCATGCATGTTGTTGAGCTAATGTGTTGATGTAGCATTGGAGATCCAATTCAAGCATATTCAAGGTGTTGTTTCTAATCCAGTGTTGTGATCAAGATCCACATTCTTTGAGGCCACTTCATGCAAGATTGTTGATTTGTACTCCAAGGTTCAACTGAGAATTGGTGAGTTGTGGCATTACATTGTCCATTCAATCTTTCCTTACATGCATTGTTTCAATTCAAGGTTTAATTACCAAAACGAGGTTTGACCAAGGAAAACCCCTATTCCCTAACAAAACAACATTTTTCTTCGCTCTTGATGTGTGATTGCAGGTTTTAGATTGAAGATCAATTGGAGAACAAAAGTTGGAAAAGTTGCAAAAGTTGTCATCTTTCTTGGAAGATCATGGAAAATCTTCTATAGAATTTATTTCTAAATTTTGATAACCAAACACCTAGGATCTGGGAGTGTAAACATTGAAGAACAGGACCCAAAAATTGTTTTTTTAGAACCCTAGCAAGGACCCATTCGCCATTGGGCGAATAAGTCCTTAGTGAGGCCCAAAAAAGCACTTTTTGCAACAGGTACACATCATTTTACCATCTTAAAACCTACCTTTTTACTGTTATATCAATTAGTTTTGTTTTTTGATGTTCATTTATGCATAATTGAATGAAATAACTAGTGAAAAAGGGTGGTTTATCATCTTGTTAATCTCCATTTAAATCACCCTCTCTTTTCCTATGGTTTAGGTAGGTGATGCTCTTTTTTTTTTTGAATTTTTGGAATTTTGATGTTTTTTTATTTTTTATTTTTTATTTTTTGGAATATTTGAATGTTTTTTGAAAAAAAAATTAGAATATTTGATTTTGGGGGATTTTTAAGGCTTTTTGATGTTTTTGGATTTTCAAGATATTTGATTTTTTTGGACTTTTTGGAATATTTGATATTTTTGTATTTCTTGGAATATTTGATGGTTTTTTTAATTTTTTAATGATGATATGGATGAATGATGAAGAGATATCAATGTGTAGATATTGAAGAGTTGTTGAGATCTTGTCACTAGCCAAGCTAAAGTTGATTGATCTCTAATTGATTGATTGATGATAGGACAATGTTGTTGAGATAGAAACAATGCAAGGATAGTGTTCTTAAGATAGGAACAACACAACTAGGAAGGATACATCCTGATGATGATTGATTGGATAAGATGGAGCAAGATTTGCAAATAGGCCAGGAATGAAATCTATAAGATAGTTTGATAACCCACTGGAGTGTAGGTGTTTGATGATATTGATAGGGATTGTTTGGATTGTTTGGATGATGCCTAGATCACAACGTGAGCTAGAAGACATAGATCAAGATTTATTCTAAAGCAAGATGTAAGTACCTGCCCCAAATGTCTAGCAATGTATGGGACACTATGAGTGGACAAATGGACCAATGCAATTGGAATGGATATGTGAAGGATAGGTGTTGTGCACATAGATCTAGGATAAGGAATTTTACTTTCAAGGAATATCTCATAATAGGATAACATGTTTTACCCAAGGGAAATGTTTGGATAGCGCTAGATGTAGGTGAGGGTACGAGATGGGATAGTATATAGTTAAAGGAAAATGACCATGTCAAGATTTTTCCAAAAGCATGTTTTGAAGTATATGCCCCTAGTCTTTATCAAGATCAAGGTGGATAGGGAAGGTGGATGAAAATGGAATGAAATGAAAGGATAAAGGAATGAGTTATTTGAGGGGGATGATATAGATTAATGTTGTAAAGATTTCATGGATGTGGGAATGGCAGGAGAGATGGAGGATTCTTGTAGGCACACTTCTTCCATACGACCTATTATGAATTTGAATGAGGTGGACATGTTATTCCCATTACTAAACATAGGTAACTATTTTTTATCATGCTCGGGAAGGTTATCTTGATATATGCCTAATGTTTCACTATGTGATACATGGATATTATTAATGTGATTATTTTGTGATGGATTTTCAAGATGATCTTCAATAGTGATATGTCCCCTATCAATAAAGTCCTGAATAAGGTGTTTCAATTTGAAATAGTTGGGAGTTTTGTGTCCTTATACTCTATGGTAATCACAAAAATCAATCCTTCCAGCATGTTGGTTTGACTTATGGTTCATATTGATTGATTTTCGGAAGAGTAACTAAATTTTCTTGTAGTAATTTTCAAACCACGGACTTGATAGGTTCTTCTAAAGGAGTAAATTTTCATCATGGGTTTTTGAGCCTAGGAGGTTCTCATTGTGTCGAGTATCCTATAGATTTGTTGATGTTTGAACGTTGTTTGGTGTTGGTATATGTAAGATGGGTTGAACAGTTTGAGCCATTTTCGCATCAACCACACCATCATTGACAACTTTTTTATTCTTATTCCAATAGAAGGACTTTTCATTTGAAGAGTTTGAATAGGTTTTGTTTTCTTTGAAGATTTTAACAAATACTTCAAAAATTAGGGCTTTCTCAATATTTATCCTTTTTTCGATGACTTCATCAAAGGAATTTGGACATAGCATTTTCAAATGGTAACTCACTTTAGTGTTCATGTTTTGAATGAACATCTCAACTAGTTGCTTCTGGGATGTGACATGGGCTCTTGCTAGGTAAGTTTCACCACCTATGTAAGAAAGAGACAAATGTTTCTCCATCATTTTGTTTAGTGGTGCATAGGTCTGTCATTGTTGTTTAATGGTCCATATTATATTAGAAATGTGAGACAAAATTATCAACTATTTCGTTAAAGGTTTGTAGGCCCCCAGGGAGTCTAGAAAACCACTCCATGGCTTGCCCTCCTAGGCTTCTTGGGAAGAGGCACATTAGATAAGTACCATTATGCATTACCTCTAAACAAGCTACATAGAACTCTCTCAGGTGATCACAAGGGTATCCCTTTCCTTTATATTTGTCAAACTTAGGTATTTCAAAGCAATGTGGAAAGGGTGGCATATATAAAGTCATGTTGAATGGGTAGGGGCATATGTCTTCTACTACATAACTCTTTTTTTGCAGTCCCATGTGGATGTTTTCCATTTGTTGCAAATTTTGGAGATGAAGAGCTAGATTGTTAGGATCTGTTGCATTGTAAGTGGGTGTGACTATGGGATGTGGTGATTACTGACCTTGAAGATAGTTTGATGGTGATGAATTATGATAACCATATGAGGGGTTTTGTGGATTAGGATTGGTGTATTGTTGTAAATGGTTTTGGTATTGTGGAGTTGTGTTATGTTGTGGATGTACGTAAGTAGGGGGACTAGTATAGTGTTGTGATGTGATGATGTTTTGAGCGAGGAAGGTGTTTTGATTATGTTGGTGTATGTTGTAATTTGGATTGAAGTTGGGAACCTATGCAACTTGTGTCATGGAATTGTTGATGTATTGAGTAGGTGGTATGTTTGATGGGTTTACATGCATGCTTGTTATTGGATGGGAGATGTTAGGATTGTTAGGTGGAAGTTGATGTGGTGGTGTTTGTGAAGGATGAGATGGGCACGTGTATGTGGATTATTTGTCGATGTGGAGCCAATATACTGACCAAATGTAAGGTTGGTAAGAGCCAAAGTATGGATGGGTGGTACAGTTACTTGTGTGGAGTTTGTAGGGATGGTGTCTTGTGGAATGTTAGTTGTAATTTGTGAAGAATTAGCAGGGGGATTGTTAAGTGTTTGAGTGGTGAGATTAGGGTTTGGTTATAACTGTGAAGGTGGTATGTTGTTATCAGAACTAGTTTCCTCCAAGGGCAGAGATGGAGTGTCATTAGTGATGTTGTGGACATGTGTTATGTCGAAAGTGGAGGGTAATCTAGCCCCTTGTTGGGAAAGCATCAAGAAATATCGATCTAGGTTGGCTACTAGCATTGTTTCAATAAGTTTCATGAGTGTCTTGTTGCACTTCATCCAATTCATCAGGTGTTACATCTTGTACATGCCCTTATATGTTCAGACTATTGTTAGGAATCAGTGGGGGTGGTGCTTTGACACCCTTGGATCAAACATGTTTGGGTTTTCATTGCCATTTTCCTTAAATGGATTCATGAATATGTTTGTCATGTTTGGATCATTTTTTGCATTTTTTTTATTTGAAACCTCATTTGTACTAGAATATAAGAGATATTATGACCTAATTTTGGATGAGATGTGTACCATGAATGTTGTGTTTTCAAATTATATTTGGAAAGAGACACACTAAGTAGGTATTCGAACCAAATTTTTGATGTGGATGCTTGATAAATGGATGTAGGATATGAAACCTAAAGGAGACAATAGTTAACTAAATCTCATTTTTTATTTGGTTTTGATGATATTCCTTGCTTGTCCTAGACTAATGAATCCAAGCGAAGGAAGATAATAAGGAGCTTATAAAATTAGGAGTAGATTGATCACAACTAAGCAAACTTGTTCATAGATATTGATACTAATATATCAACTTCTTTGAGAATGATAGCTTTCCAAGTAAATCTAGGTAAACTAGAGATATTGATAAGAGATCTAGAAGACAATGCCTGATTCTAATTTGATAATGGGATGAGTTGTTTTTTGCTATTGTGGAAGAGGTTGTTGTTTGGTTCAAACTAACAAAATGTGTTTCTAAGAAGACTCAAGATGAAAGGATGATGTGTGATGTTTGATTTTTTTTGTTTTTATTTTTTAGGAGGATCGATTATTCCTATTGGACTATTTGATATAAGTCTCTAATCCTATACTGATTGTAAAATGGAAATTTTGGAAACTAGGTTTTTTTACTATTCTAAAAATTCTGACCAATAATCAAACATGTCATTTTACAAACACGTTGAACCACAATCAAAAGCACTACACTGTCACAGACAGAAGCATTGAGATTCTACAAAAGAGTAGGTTTAAGAGCAAACATGTTGATGTGTTACAGACAAACGCATAGTTGTAAGTGTGTTAGGTTTTGACAGAAGTGTTCTAAGACAAACGCATTGAGTTGTGTAGACACGTCGATTTGTAGACAAATGCATTGGGATGAAAACTCAGACGTGTTGATATGCTAATAGAAGCATCGACATGTAAAAAAAAAGTAGCGAGAAATGACAGTCAAATGCACCAATTTGACACAAAGACAACTTGCAATTTTTGGACCTAAATCAACCTAGGGTTTGACAATTTTTTATTATTTGAAGATTGAATTTGTGTTTTCTGATTCGACAAGTGATATAAAACAACAAATAACAATATATAGGACTAACTCAAGATTTTTAAGGTTGGTTTTGTAGGCTAAAGCTCGCTATTTAGTGTCACTGGTATGGAACAATGAAGACACGCCAAGAATACACAACCTACCTAGTATTTAGAATGGGTGTATCAACTCATAGTGGACCCACTTTTTGAAGCTATACCAATCCAATGAATGGGTGACTAGAGTATATGAAGGTCATGTACCATCTTCACACCTCTCACCTTAAAAAGCACAAAGTCAAAATAAAGGAATATCGATCACCTCAACAAGGGACAGTACATGTTGAGTAACTTCACACATGATAATTGTATGTTGTACCACTATAAGTTGACAGCCAATGGGTCTTAAAGGCTTCTAGTTAACAAGGTTCGTAGTGGAAATCAATGAACAATGAGCCCATTTAAAGATGTCTGAGTTGAGAAGGGTCTCCTCTCTCCTCTTTAGCTATATATATCTCATCGGACCAAGTGCCATCAATCTTGGCTTAAAGGATGCTAGCCACACCTTAAGGTACAACTCTCATTCTCCCCTCTTTTTTATATCGTGCCTAAACACATGGTTGAGATTGAACCCTAAGACCTAATGAAATCCCCAAGCAAGTCTCCTACTTGAAATAAATAGAAATGACATTGTTTTTTATCCCTAAGATCATTCTTGGGAGTCATGAGAGGAGAGCATATGCAAATAATCACACCTCAATTGTACAAACAAATTGTAAACTAATGGTGCTTTTTATTTCCAAGATCGCACGAAGTGCAAGGAAAGAGCATACACAACCACTAGTCCACCAGACACAGCATAGAATTTAGTTTAAGGTACCCAAATTCAAATGAGTTGAATTTCTTTTGGAATTCAAAATGCAGTTTGTCTTGTTCAATTTTATTTAACCCAAATCAAAATGTTAAAGTTTTTGTTCATTTTAAGCCCAAATCAAAAAATGATAGTTGTGGATTCTTTTTAAACCCAAACAAAATGTGGAATAAATTTTAAAGCACCAAATTGAAATGTTCAAGTTGTGGATTCTTTTTAATGCACCAAATTGAAGTGTGGAATTTGTAATAAATTTTAGTGCACCAAATGAAATGTGAGCCTAAATTAATCCAAACTCTACAAAACCAAGTGTTAGTAGTTTTTGGAATAATCTCTTCGTAGTGTTCGCCACAAGCTGCACAAATGTGAGAAACCTCAAAAACATAAGTGTGCGTTAGGATTAGTTGAGCTAAAAATAAAGAAACAATTTAAATATATTCATAAATGAACAAACACATTGTTGTATTCGATGCAAACATGTCGAGATGCTGCAAAAGTGTTGTACAAAAACAAATGCATTGTGATGTCTCAAAAGCATTACCAACCTGCAAAAGCATCACTTTATGTAAAAGTGTCACTTTGATCATGCAAAGGCATCACTTTTATGTAAAAGTGTCACTTTAATCATGTAAATGTGTCATTTTATGCAAACACATCACGGGATCGTACAAACTAAAAAATCATATTTTTTAAACATAAAATGTTATCTTGCACCAAAATATGGGGTATTATATATGAAAATTTGTCCCTCAACCCTTCTGGACACAACCGTGATGTTTGTTTCTTCTCAAAAGGCTCCTAAAAGTGTGATTTTTAAAGTCTCATAAAAGTACCTACAACCTGCAAGATAGAAAACACCAGAAACTTGCAAATAACAATGTTAAATTAAAGAAATGTCAAATTAGGGACGTGGGGTACCACCAGGGGTGCCAAAATGTATGACCATATATAAATCAACTGTGCAATGATGAAAAATGAAGCAATAATCAAAACAAAACACAGTCAAATGATCACAACAATGAAGTAATAAGATAAATCGATTTAAACAAATGATGCAATCATTGAAACACAATACAATTCATCTTAGTACAATTCCATTGCTCGCCTCTATTTCACCTTGGGAGAAATGGTATATGTTATCTTTGTGAGATCATATTTGTATTTAGCACAATAACACAAAAGCATCTTCAAAATACGAGTATATTTTTCTTGTGTGATCTTAGATGAAAAATGAATGAGGATGGTTGCATTTATATATATTTGATGACATTGATCAACGATTGAGATCATATTAGATATTGAAAAGATCAATGGTTGAGAATTAATGAGGAATTGATTGTTAGTTAACTGACTACATGATTTAAAATAATCAAGATTGCATGATTTTATTAAGAGAATTGATTGGAGTGTTAACTCAGAGAGACAGTTAATGAATTGAATTGGTTGCTTAGAGGACTCAAAGTGAGTGGGAGTGAAGTGGATTTGATTGAGTTGACTAATTAGATTGATTAATGGACTGAAAGTATTAGTCAATAACTGAAGTGGAATTTGCATGAGTATTTAATAACTAAATAATTTAATTATTATTTACATGTGCAAGGTTGAATTCTATAAATAAGTATTAGTCAACAACTAAAGTGGAATTTGCATGAGTCCCTTCTTCGTTTGTTCATGTTTCCTCCCCTATGTTGTCGCCTCCACTACTATGTGGTGGCTCTTTTCCCTTGGTGGCTTTGGTTGATCCGCTTCTCTCGCCTCAATCGGTGGACTTAGATTCCAAGTCTTCTTGGTCTGTTGTGCTGAGAAAGAAGAAGGGACTCCCTCAATTTGTCGCAACCTCGCAGCCTAGGGCTAAGGGAGTCAAATTGGTCCCCTCAGATTCAAGGGTTGTCTAAGTCCTAGTCTGTGTTCCAACAGGTATCTATCAGTTGTTTCTATGTGTGGTTTGTCCTCTTTTCCTAGTTCATTCTCGGTTTGAACTAGCTTCTTTTTTGGGGCCTTTAGGGTTTTTGTGTAAAGGGTACAACACCCTGTAAATGTTGCTTATCTTATCAAAAACAATTAAAATTTAATTTAGGAAGTGGTAAAATGGATAATTAATTAAATAATATTGAGTTATTTAATTAAATTTTAGAATAGAAGAATAGTTATTCAATTAATTAAATAATTAATATTATTTAATGAATACAAATGAATAGAGGAATAATTGATAAATTAACTAAATAACCTTAATTATTTAATTAGTATAAAGGAATGGACAATATGAATTTAATCAAATAATATGAAATTATTTAGAAGTGAAAATGATCATTAATTTAATCATTTAGTCAAAATTAGTTAGTGTTTTCCATGAATATCATTTTGGATCTAAAGGCAATGGTATTGTTTAGAAACCACCATGGAAATGCTTGTATGCTAATAGGTTTGCCTCACAAAGGAAGATTCATAAACCTTGATTGGGAAGCTCATGAACAAGTAGGATGTAAGATGATTCTAATGGTTTTGCATTGTTTGGAAAAGGTGAAGCATCAAGAAAAGGAAGAAGATATGGCATGCCCCAAATCAATCCTTGGAATGGAGAAGGAAGGCAAATGTACAACATATGCCTAAAATGTTGAGTGAAGGAAGCATAATGCCAATTGTTCAGATAGATCATTGCATATTGGGAACAAATTTTAGAGCCTTTCAAGCAACATCAATCATCATTATATGTTGCCACAAATAGCTAACAAAGGAAGTTAAAGTTTGGACAAAGCGAGCATGGAACGCAAAAGTAGTGATATGTAATCTTCCCAAAAGCCATTTATTTTTCTTCTCCTAGATTTTTCTCTTGAACAAAAAATATATATATTTAAGGCAAATATGGCACTTTGATAATTGGGAAATTCTAGTGATGTTATAGAAAATCAATTTTTCTAGCTTCCCATGTCTCTCTATTGTAGATTCTATGTGGGTTCATTTTTATGGTTTACAATTGGAGCTTTGGGATGAAAAGTGCTAAAATTTAATAATTATGAATCTAGGGGAGGCAAAAGAAATAGATCAAAATACATTGGACAAAGCTAATACAATATATGCTAGAGTTAAAATTTGCAAAGACATAGATCTACCTCTTCCAAAAAGTAGAATCTATAAGATAGGAATGAATCTATTCTTTAAGAGTTGGATTATGAAAGTCTTGCATTACAATACTATTGATGTCATAATATAGGGCATGTAGCCAAGGAAATGTGTGATAAACAAGAAAAATGGAAGAAACCCTTTGGTGAATATGATATGGCAAAGAAAAAACTCTTCCCTAAGACAACAATTTATAAAGGAAAACAACATGATTGGTTTTTTTAAAGGATCCTAGCCCTCCAAATTGAAAAGGGTCTTTGGAAAATCAGGGCAATCCCAGGGAAATTCATAAGAAAGTATCTACAAGCAATGAACAAGAGATTCAAACTAATAGTAATCAAGAGCAATCACAAAATAAGCAAGGTATTATCTCTCTCAATTTGGAAACTCGAGGGAAAAGAATTTGTTTCCCTGATAAAAGAACTAGTAGGTACAAAAATTCAAGCAAAATAAAAAGGTGATAGTGTGGCTAAAAAATAAAAGAGAGATAGAAAGTTAGAGGGATTTTTATTAAGAGAAGTAATGGAGGAGATAAGTGCAAAAACTCAACCAAAAATTGTGGAGTATATTCCACTGATGAGGAGGATGAATGAACCTCCTCTACAAAGATGAAGTTATCATGGAATGTTAGAGGTATAAATTCCCCTCACAAAAAAGACCTTTTAGGCAATTCCTCGAAGAAAGAAATCTATATTTAGTTCTACTTCAAGAAACAATGTGTTCCATGTTGATGTTTCAAGGCGTCACTATAAAACTTTAGCCAAAATTGGAGTGTTTGGCTATTGATGCAAGAAGAGCTTTAGCATGTTTATATGTGTTCATCGGTATATTGATCTTTTCATAGCTTCTCAAAAAAATTATGGAGGTATTTTCCAAATGTCTGTCACCCAAACCTCTTCTTTAAGAAAATTTCAAGCATTGCAAGAGGTTAAGAGTCAAATTCATGTTATTGAAGAGCATGAATTTTTTGGGGGACTTAAGAGGATAAATATGGTGGAACATACCATAAGACAAAATTCCCTTTCGACTTCAATGGTTTGATTCAAGATTGTAGTTTGTATGATTTGAAATCAAAGAATGGTGTGTATAATTGGAATAACATGTGAAAAGGTTTTACTTATATGGCAAAGCACCTAGATCTCTCCTTTTTATCTCTAAACTAAATGTAAAAAAATTGGCAAGTTTCCTCTAAGATATTACTAGTGGCAGGGTAAATTCATCACCACATATGGATGGAAATAAAAGAAGATTCTGATAGGTACAAATAGTTATTTCACTTCCATTTTATGTTGCTTTAATGACATCATTCTCATGAAATGATGGAATTATGGTGGAAGGCATGTGAGGTTTCCCATAGATTAGTTGTTTATAGGATAAATCTTCAATTGAAAACAATATTAAGCAAATCAAAAGCATGGAACAAGGAGGTTTCAGAGAAATTTTTTAAGGAAAATCAAAAAATTATGAGGAGCTTCAAGATAATGCATTAGTAATACAATGACACCTTAGTAATGATCTCCTAAACAAACAAAATAGTTATTATCATTTCAAGAAAATATATTTAAAAAACGAGATATAATAGAAACAAAAAATTAGGGACATATGGGAAAGAGCTAGGGACAAAAACACTAGAAGCAAAAATATTGGGATAGATGGGTGAAAGCTAAGGATAAAAACACTAAATATTTTCATCCAATGCCTCAAGATAAGAAAATATCTAAGAGAATCACAAAAATTAAGAATCAAAAGGGAAATAATATTTCCTCTCTAGGAGCTTGGTAGTAGATTTCTCTCAATTACTTCAAAAAGGGAATGTATTTCATAAAAGGTTTGATCACTACTTATCTTACATCCCTAACATTGTTTCTAATTGGGAAAATGAATTATCAATGACACCATGTTCACTAGATGAAGTTCAAAATGTTATAGTGGATCTAAACAAAAGATCATGCTTCAAGCCTTGATGGCTTGCCTTTTGTTTTTCCAAGAATTCTAGGATGTTTTAGGGCAAGAGAAAGTTGATGCTTTAAATGAGGCTATTATTAAAGGAATGGTTTAAAATTTAAATACATTTATCTAGCTATAATACCCATATCAAATTTATCTAATTCCTTTGAAAATTATAGGTCAATTTAGTTATGTGCACAACAATCAATAAAACATTCTCAATGGTTATGGTTGCTACAATGAAAGCCATTAATGCCAAAAATAATATCTCTAGAGCAATTGAGCTTTATGGCAAGATAAATCTTGGTGTATATCGTGGTGTCTTATAAAACCTTCACTCTATGCATAAATCTAAAGCTCAAGTATGGCTAAAAAACATGATACTTCCATGGCCTGTGATAGAGTAATATGGCCTTTTCTCGAGGATGTTTTGCTTTCATTCGGCTTCGACAACAAGTGACTACCTTGGGTTACGAAATTTGTTACTTGAGAATGGCTTTTTGTATCAACAAATGGTACTCCAATTGGTTACTTTTATTGCACTACAAGAATTAGGCAAGAAGATCCATCATCTTTCTTTCTTTTTATCATTATGGCTAAAGTAATTGGCAAATCCATCAAAGAGGCACTACCAAATAGTAAAATTCAAAGTTTTGTAGGTATTCCACAAGTACAAGTTGTGCATTTGTAATTTGTTGATGATACCTCACTATTTGGCTATTCATCAATTCATGAAGTTAAAACTTTTCACAATATCCTTAAGGAATATCCTTCGTTTCTCAAGCCCATTAATTCATGCCACAAAATCCATGATATTTCAGGTCTATTGTATGCTAGGTATCAATGTCGTCAAGCTTCCTTCTAAATATTTTGGGATCCCTCTTCTATGGGTAAGATCAATAAGGTTTTGTTGCAAGAAACAATGGATAAAGTTCAAAAAATATTATCAACTTGGAATGGCTTACCTTGGCAAGTAGATTAATAAAAATAATAATTCCTATATGCATGTTGTCTATTCTTGAAATCCTTCGTATGGTAAGGAAATATCCACAATTGCAAGGATTATTTGTGGTGACATATAAGATCAACTAAAAGCTCCCTTTAATGAAATGGGGACACAAAAGTTGTAAGGTCTAGGGTCAACTAAAAAAATCCTCCAATAAAATGGGGACACAATAGTCAAGGAGCGGTATATTTAAACATATATTGGAGCAAAATTATCTTGGAGATTTTTCTCAAATTTAAAGGAGTTATAGAGCACTATATTAAAATAGAAATATCTGGGAAGTGCACTATCCTTGCATCTATTTGTGAAAGAGGAAATTAATGTTGGGTTATGGAATTTTACAATAAAAAATAGATCTTATTATTGCACAATTAACTGGGAATTTGGGTAATGGTTAAAATGTTGATTACTAGATGAACTCGTGGGTAGGGCATGCTCCCATAATCTACCAACCTACTAAGACGGGTCACATACTTATCTTCTAGATGTTAGTGGATAATTATTCAAAAGAATTGATCGATCAAAGGGTTCTTCAACATAAATGGAAACATTAGAGGAATATGGTGGCCAACAAGATTATATAACCAAGTTAGTTAATTACCCAAGTTCAATACATCTACTTGTATTATTCAAGAATGATGAAATGTGTTGGAAGGAAAATAATGATGGTCAATATAAGGTTAAAAACAAATTATAATAATAATAGATGGTATAAAGCAATCTAGACAAGATTGGCTAGCAATTTTGGCATGAATTGCAAAAGCCCCTCCAAAATGTTGTTCCTTTGATTGGCTCGCAATAAGCAATTATATTTTAACCTACAATAACCTAACGAAGAATAACTTCTTTGGTCCATCTTGATACCCCATATGTTGTAGAGAGAAGATATTGTTGAATCACTTGCTCATACATTATGATAACACAAGGGACTTTTGGGCCAAGCTTCTATTCTAGGTTAATATGATAAGGGTAATGTTGGATTTAGTCCTTAAGATGTTATGCAACTAGCCTAACAATCCCTCCAACATTCAAGGTTTGTGGAATGTGCACCATGGGGAATTTGACTAGAAAGAAATTGAAGAATTTTTTGAGAGAATTATCTTCAAAAGTTGTTGGAAAGTAATAGAAACTATTACAAAAGAGCAATGTCAAAAGTGGAGCAACTTATCTTCTTTTGAGAAGAAAATTGTAAGGAACTTTGATAATATGGATATCATAAAAGGTTTGGGAGGAGCAAAGCAAAATTGTATGCTTCTTAAGTTGTCAAAACCTTCAACACAAGTAAAACTTAACTTTGATGGTGCTACAAAAGACAATCCAAGTAATGCGATAAGAGACACAAATGGGAAATTTCTTTTAGGAGGCTCTTAATATTTGGGTAATAAAACTAACAACTTTGTGGAATGGGCACCTCTTCTATTAAAGATACAAACAAACCTCTATAAGAGTTGAATATAAAGACATATAAATAGGGGTTTCACAACTAGTTATAAAGGTGGTCAACAAAGGCTCGTGTCCAAATAAGGGGCTTAATTTTATACTAGAAGAAAATCGATGTGGAAAAAGGAAATTAATATCTTGTAAATTTTCTCATTGCTATTAAGAGTGAGCCAATGTTAGCACTAATCAATCTATTCTCTCCCTTAGAAAGTACAAATGGGTACAATTGGCATTCTCTTGGTGATATTCTAATAGAAGAAAGTAAAAATAATTGTATGTGGCTTGTATCATGGAGAGCAAGCGGAGGTGACTTGCAATGGTATTGTATATGGTGTACTCTTTGCATGCTATGCAATTGTGATTTATATATTTTTGCATGCTTCAATATGAGTTATTTGTGCTATATATTGATAGCTATGTTGTTAGGAATTATTGGATGGTATCAAATAGAGAATCTAGGGTTTGAGAGTTTTTGGTGCTTTGATGTTAATATTTGTGTTGCAATGCCAAGTGGTTCAAAAGCACAAGATCCTTTGAGACAAGGTCAAGTATTGCATAGATGACAAGAAATAAAAATATTACAACCTAATACATAAGGATGGTGAAGGCTATTTTGGGGGCTTGGCAAATTATGGTCTACTTTAGTTGCATGCCACAATATTAGCATAATTCAAAAAGAAATTACAAGAGATGATAAAAAAACGTGGAGTTTCATGACTGCATGTTAGTGCTACCTGTTCCATAAGGGTCAGATATGGAAGAGAATAAACAAGTATTAGGTTGGGGTTGGTGGGAGTCAAAGATGCATAAGGAAAAGCCAAGTATGGATGGCGCAAAAGTTGAGTATTGATTACAAATGATGAGTATACATGAAGGAGTTGCAAATTCATATGGATTTTTTGGAACACTTCAAGCAAGATATGAGTATTGTAATGTGCAATATGTTAGAGCCAACACATAAAGGTGTTAGTGGAAATAACTAGTGGTTATTATATGCCATACCTAATTCAAGGTTTGTTGACATAAACTATATGCATGGATTTCATAGTGTATGGTCTAAAATTCCTTTGCTTGTCAAAGATGGTGGAGAATCTCATTGAAGCAAAAGTGGAGCTGATACTAGAGTCAAGTTTAGGGATTTCCATTAGGGCATATTAGTGATGGAACTTCGGTCATATGTGTTATATATATATATCCATGTTGCTAGGAGTTATTAGATGGTGTCAGATAGAGAATGTAGGGTTTGAGAGTTTTTGGTGCTTTGATACTAATATTTATGTTGCAATGGCAAGTGGTACAAAAGCATAAGATTCTTTGAGACAAGGTCTAGTATTAGATGGATGACAACAACAAAAAATTATTGCAACCCAACACATATGAGGATGTTGAAGGCTATTTTGGAGTAGGAGGGCTTGACAAATTATGTTCTACTTTAATTGCATGCCACAATATTAGCAAATTTCAAAAAGAAATCACAAGTGAAGATAAAAAAAAGTAGAGCTTCATGACTACATGTAGTGCTACTAGTTCCATATGGGTTGGATATGTAAGATGATCAACAAGAATCAGCTTGGGGTTGGTGGGAGTCAAAGATGCATAAGGCAAAGCCAAGTATGGATAGTGCAAAAGTTGAGTATTGGTTACAAAGGATGAGAGTAGACATGGAGTTGCAAATTCATATGGGTTTTTTGGATCACTTCAAGCAAGATATGAGTATTGTAACGTGCAATATGGTAGTGCCAATGCATAAAGGTGTTGTGGAAATAACTAGTGGTTATTACATGCCATATCTAGATCAAGGTCTACTAACATAAACTATATGCATGAATTTCATAGTGTATGGTCTAAAATTCCTTGGCTTGTTGAAGATGGTGGAGAATCTAGTTGAAGCAAAAGTAGAGTTGATACTAGAGTCATGTTTAGGTGTTTCCATTAGGGCATATTAATGATGGAAATTTGGTCATATGTGTTATATATTGATAGCTATGTTACTAGGAGTTATTGGATCGTGTCAAACAGAAAATCTAGGATTTGAGAGTTTTTGGTGCTTTGATGCTAATATTTGTGTTGCGAGGCAAGTGGTTCAAAAGCGCAAGATCCTTTGAGAAAAGGTCTAGTATTAGATGGGTGACTACCAAAAAAACTATTGCAACTCAATACATATGAGGATTGTAAAGGCTATTTTGGTGGAGGGCTTGGCAGATTATGGTCTACTTTAATTGCATGCCACAATATTAACAAATTTCAAAAAGAAATCAAAAGAGATGATAAAAAATGTGTGAGATTCACGATTGCATATTAGTGCTACTAGTTCCATATGGGTCGGAACTGGAAGAAGATCAATAAGAGTCAGCTTGGGGTTGGTGGAAGTCAAAGATGCGTAAGGAAAAGCCAAGTATTGATAGCACAAAAGTTGAATATTGGTTACAAAAGATGAGTAGACATGAAAGAGTTGCAAATTCATATGGATATTTTGGAATAGTTCAAGCAAGATATGATTATTGTAACATGCAACATGGTAGTGCCAACACATAAAGGTGTTGCGGAAATAACTAGTGGTTATTATATGCAATATCTAGATCAAGGTCTATTGACATGAGCTATATGCATGTATTTCATAGTGTAAGATCTAAAATTCCTTGGCTTGTCAAAGATTGTGGAGAATCTAGTTGAAGCAAATGTGGAGCTGATATTGGAGTGAAGATCAGGTGTTTCCATTAGGGCATATTAGTGATGGAACTTTGGTCATATGGGAGGTGGTGCAAGGTTTGGAGATAGTAAAATTTTTCATTAATAAGTCTATAAAGTACTTAGGTTATATTTTTTGGTATTTTGAATAGCATATTTACGTAGTGTTTAAAGATGCTACTACCACAACCTAGAAAGGGCTATTAATGCAGTCTTGCTTTAGTCTTTCTTTTGTAATAGTTGTATGGTATGTTGTCATTGGAAAGGGGTCCCATATATAGATCACCCATAAATATATTTTAAAAAGATCAAATCCTTAAACTCTAGCATGGAGCGTTGACAAGTGGAACAACAGTTGCGAATATCTTTAAATGTCAAAATTAATGATAAGTGCAATGCATGAAACACTTCTCAAGCCTCGACATGGAGATCTGAGCTGGCTTGATATCTGTAGAACTTGAGGTGGCATTGTTGTATTTTAGGTGACCTGTGTTGTGGCATTAGCTTCTTGTGTAAAAACATCAGAAATCCGAAACAAACATGTATAAATATGAGTAAACATGTATAACTGTCGTGTCTGATAAAACTTAAAGCCAATATGCACTGAGAAATCTAAAATTATATGTTGTGTCTAGTAAAACCTGAAACCAATAAGCACTCAGAATCTGAAATAAACAAGGATAACTGTCAGTCAGTATAACCTGAAACCAGTATTCACCCATTTTTCCTTATTAGTTCGGGGTCTTCTTAGAAGATTACCTTACTACATATGCAAAAATAAAGGTTACCGCAATTAGTCTTTTGCAAATCATTTCAAAGAAAGGTTCGAAGCTCAATGTGAATGTGCTGATATGCCGGAGGCTTAAGACTACTTAAGGAAAATTTCATTTAGCCAGGAAATGTAAAGAAAGGCCAACACACTAAAAATATAATTTATGATTGCAGAGCTCCCGATAACAACAGAGAATGCCTTCTTCTGTGGATACCTACAGAGAAGGTACAAGAAGAGAGTTTATCCAGAAAGAGAGAGTGATTGTTCATGAATCAGCAGCACTAAAAGTTCATGGGGTTAACTATCCTACACATGATCTAGAGTTAGCTGTATCAGTACATGCGTAGGAGATATGCAGGCACTCTCTGCTGGAGGAAATGTTTGAATTAATAACTAGTAATTTTCTCCTTTGAAATATTAAATGAATAAATGTCAAGCACAACTTTTTCACAAAATATAAATTCAGCATAAAGCATGTTCTCAGAAAGAAAGAATGCTAAGAGCAATCATTAAATGAGACCATATAGAAAAATTTCAGTTGCCACATCAAAATTAAACTTGAATCCCTTCAAGTACTTGACAGGCCCAAGGGTACAGATTGATTTTAACCGAGATGTCAGAATACTGATTACTTTCTGTTGTCTGAAGAACACATTTATCTTCCAAGTAGCTCTGATTTTATAGAATTACTCATTAAACAAGCCAAACTGTAGATGTACTATCACAATGACAAAATAGAATGGAAATTCCTATTATCAGTTAATTTGTACAACATTTTAATTCTTGTATCAGCATCACAAACAGTACAAATGTACACAACAGGATTAGCCATCTGTTACACATTCCAAAATGTAAATGGGAGATTTTAACCGTAGAAGCAGAAATCCAGCTAAATTTGCAATTAATCATGAACCAGAAGCAGAGGCAATCCAATCCAACTTAGATCGAAAATATTTCTAAGAAATCTGGCACAATTTTTGAGACAATTTATTCCAGAATTAAATGGGAGATTATAACCCTAGAGGCAGAAATCCAGATAAAATTGCAATTAATCGCAAACTAGAAGCAGAGGCAATCCAATCCAGAGCAGATCACCATTTTTTATAGAACAACTGACATGATTTTTGAGACAATTTGTTCCAGAATATAAAATGTAGAATACAGCCATAGAAGCAAAAATCTAAATAAAATTGCAATTAATTGCAAACCATACACAAAGGCAATCTAATCCCTATCTGATCGCCAATTTTACTAAAACATTAGCATGCCTTTCAAGATGCCTTTAATCACACAATTTATTTTTCATTTTTGTCTATAAGCACTTTTTCTATTTCCCCCTCATTTTTACACTGCAGATTTGGATTTCCTCAGAGCACACATGCACGTCAAAGGTTCAAACTTGCATTTGATAAATCCGTCACAATTTTCTAGAAGCAGTTAATCCAGTTAAACTTTTAATTACAGTTTCTGTGGCCTAGACACCCAAATTTTTTGAAGGATTTGGAGCTTGGTTAAAAGTGGTATTATACTTATCAAAAATTGTATATGCCATAAAAGCCTCTGCTGTCCCCAGGCTCCGCTGTCATTTCTTAAAACAAAAAATAAGAATTGTTTTAGGCTGCACCATGATAAGTTTTAATTTTGACTCCATAGCCCAATGGATACAGGCATGTTTCTAAGTTTGACACAATGCTCAATCTAAGTTCTATTTATTGGTGCTAAAAATCAGAAGCTGTAACAAATTGGCAGCAAAATAACGCAGGAAATAATGGAAAATTATCGATCAAATCTTTTACAGAGGATTCAAGACCATAGATATAAACTATAGCATAGTTTTGTTTTTTTATTATTGATTTTAAGATTTGGAACATATAAACTGTGTATTCAAACCATAGGTTGGAGACAAGTGCCATAATGACACAAAATTTTCTACATGAACATCAAAAAACTGCACGGCAGAAACCAACTTTGGCAGAAATTTAGAATTAAGGACAAATTACCATTCATTGGCAGGTGCATGTAAAGAAACACCACATGCAAAGGGCCTATGTAAAGACTATAGGTATTAGGAATGAACCATCAGAGTTCCAGCTTCATACAATGCCAATCATTGCCGATGTAATGAATATAATCAAATAAGATGCAATAAGGCATTTATTTGATCATAAACATGTAAGCATACATATCAACACAAGAAAGGATAACATATCAAATGTTTCATTCATGGAAGCAAGATGTATGTGGAACTCAGGTTTAGAAAATTAAATACAAATATTAATGCTAGAGTGGTTTTTGTAAAAACTTACATTAACTTATGTAATCATGAAGAAGGTAATCAGAAACCCAAGTAGAAATTTTGTTTTAGTTATGCACTTGCGGCTATGTATGTTCTATTGCTCATTTTCATTAGTTTCTAAGACTTAACATCTTCTCTAGGACAATTTACAGGTATGACTTAAGGCAAAGTGAAGGTGCCTTGAAAAGATTGGTTTCCTACAGAAGTCAGCCTTGTTTGATATATATAGCTGTAGGTGAATTGGAAAGGTTTAGTTTTCTCCCAAGCTTTAGTCATGAGGTCAAAACCCAAGAGTACAAAACTTTAAGAATATAATGTTAATTGAAGGAAACCTAGTGAGCTTTCCACAGAGTGTCAAATAGCCAAATTAACATCCAAATTGATCACAAAGTAACAAAGACTCCTTTCCTTTTTTCTTTATGGTGAACATTACAATTAATCTTTGAGAGTTCTATATGAATCCTCAATTCATGGTTTCCTTAACCAGATATCAGAGATGCCAATTTCATACTTTCGAATTCCTGTAATTTTGGGACAATAGGTCATTTAATATTTATCCTACCCTATATTTGCCATTATAAAACATTTCATAAATAACCACATAAAACGAAGTCATGAATCCACACTAACTCCAAATGACAACATACAAAATATTCCAAACAGTCCATTGATTGTATGATAACACGTAAATGAACAATTGTTTGAAAATATCCCAGACAAAGAAATAACAACGTAACAATATCAAGAGCTCGAATAAGTATTACCATTTCTGCTTTACATGATGCTCTTCGAGACGTCGAGTGTTTGACCATTAAAAACCCTACAACAAAAATTACCAGACGCCCTGAAAATCGAAAAACTAGATTCAATTTGAAATCTCTTGCTCTGAAAATTAAAACTGAACACAAAAATTAAAGCCCTTTCGAGAGAAAATCACCCCGTCATTCGTAAAACAGGGACACTAGAAAAAACATATATCCTGATAAATAATCATGATCTGGAACCCTAGCGATGAAATCTTCTAAAGCATAATACAACCGTCCATAATAATTACAAATACAAATAAACAAAATATAATTAAAACCCTCTCATAGAAAATAAAATCACAAACAAAGCCCTCTATTGAGAAACAAATATTAAAACGTAAAACTAAATAAAAATTAAAAATTCACAATCTGAAACGTTGCAAAGGGAAATCTTTGAATTATTCAAACCTCCGCCAGTAATAATTAATCATTACTTCGAAAACCCTATAATGATCGGACAGATTTAACCCTCACGAAAGCCTTCCAATTGCTCTTTGAAATTAAAAAGGTCCAGTAAAACTTACAAAATTTCGCATGCCTTAATGGTGGTGTGAGCAGGAATTCCCGCCACTGCTTTGGCCACGGTCACATGGCATAGAATTGCCCCTCCCTTCTATTCGGCTTTCGTCATTGTCATCGTCACTGTCGTCTTCATCGAAGGGCCTCTCCCTGTGAAAAATACAGCAGTCTATAGAGCTTTTCTTGTTCATGAACTCGTTATCGACGGTGCCTTCCTTCCATGTGACCTTCTTTCGTCGGCGAGGGGCCAAGCGGAGCGTCAGAACCTGCTGCGTCGGCGGGGTAGCTGAAGGCGTTTCGCCCAACGTAAGGGTGGAGGTACCCCTGCTTCCTTCACCGCCTGCAATTTGCGCCATTGTTATTTTTGAATGCTGGACAATTTATAACATTGGTACTCAGTTCGATGTTCGCCTGGCATTTCGGAATATGGATTTTTTTGCTGGTTCGATATTTATTTGGAACTATAATTTAATGGTTTAACTGCCAGCTGGAAAGACGTTTGAATCGGATATTATTCTTTTCATTGAATAAATCCGATATTTATTTGGAAGTATAATTTAATGGTTAACTGCCAGCTGGAAAGACGTTTGAATCAGAAATTATTCTTTTAATTGAATAGGCACAAGACTTTAACCTCATCAACCATCTTGTGACTGATCTTTAAAGTTCAGTCTCTGCTTTCTAAGATATTTATTTTATTCTTTATATATGTTAAATTGATTAAAAAATAAGAGTTTTTAAAAAAAATCTAATTAATTAAGTGGAAATATGTTTTATTAGAAATCTTTAAATAAAGTGTATCTCATAATACAACAAGACTTTAATCTAGTCAACCATCTTGTGAAATATCTCTTGTTAAAATTAAATTATTCTTTATAAATTGAGATAGATAGGTACCGATCTTTAATGTTCATAGATGTCCTTTCCAAAATATTTATTTTATTCTTTATATGTGTTAAATTGATTAAAAATTAAGAGTTTTTTAAAAAAATCAAACGTAAATGTTCACTTTAATTAATTAAGTGGGAACATGTTTTATTAGAAATCTTTAAATAAAGTGTACTCATAATACATACAAGAGTTTAATTCAGTCAACCATCTTATGGAATATCTCTTGTAACATTAAATTATTTTTTATAAATTGGGATATGTACGGATCTTTAATGTTCAGAGATTTCCTTCCCAAGATATTTATTTTATTCTTTATATATGTTAAATGGATTAAAAAATAAGAGTTTTTTTTTTTAAATCAAACGCAAATGTTTATTTTAATTAATTAAGTGGGAACATGTTTTATTAGAAATCTTTAAATAAAGTGCATGTCATAATACACACAAGTCTTTAATCTGGTCAACCATCTTGTGAAATATCTCTTGTTAAAATTAAAGTATTCTTTATAAATTGAGATAGGTACGGATCTTTAATGTTCACAATGTCTTTCCCATATATTTATTTTATTCTTTATATGTGTCAAATTGATTAAAAAATAAGTTTTTAAAAAATCAAACACAAATATTTATTTTAATTAATTAAGTGGGAACATGTTTTATTAGAAATCTTTAAAAAATCTCAAAAGTTTATTTTTAATTTTATTTTTATTTCTTTCTTTCTAAGAAATATTTTGTCTTAAATGTATATTTTCAAAAATATAAAATTTTAAATAAGTGCTCTAAGGAGCTGGAGTCCTTGCCCAAGGGAATGAAATTGCTTATACCTATTTGCAATCGAGTGAGAAACTAATTAGTATTGGAAAAACTAATTTAGTCCAAGTACTAGAAGAGCTAACCAAACAAATGAAAAGTAACCACATGCTTTATAAGGGTTCAATTATAACCCAAGGATGTAGATTTAACATCAATTTTGATCTTGGTTTCACAAGGTTGGACAAAGAATCATCTCATAACTCATTGAGTGAGACATGGAAATACAGCTAAAGTCATTTGTCCAAGTCAAATAGTCTCCAACTAACCATCGATGGGAAAAACTTGTGCCCACACACTTAGTTAAAATACCAACCATCAAATAAATCAACATAATATCAAAAAATTTAGAAATAAAATCACTAACTTAGATCATTTCATAAAATTTATAATGTTGAGTCAAATATAATCACTAACTAACTAACTAACTAACTATGTGTGTGTGTGTGTGTGTGTGTGTGTGTATGTGTGTGTGTATGTATGTATGTGTATATGCGTATATGTGTATGTATATATATGTGTGTATATGTGTGTGTGTATATGTGTGTATGCATATGTATATACACCCATACATATATATATAGTATGGATGTATACATGTATATATAGTAATGGTATATACATATATATAGATGTACACACACACAAATATATATATATATATATATATATATATATATATATATATATATATTCGTACATATACATACATATATACATATATATTGAAAATAGTAAAGAAGAGACATTGCTAGATTTCAAACAAACAAGTTAGAACGTACACATCCCATAAGAGATAGTTGGGCACATTAGTAGCAATACAAAATATCATTAGTATCTGAATCAAATTTTGAATCAAAAATCAACTAGCACAATAAGGCACATAACCTAATGTACCATGGTGGTAGGAATAAGATGTGCAATATCACTTTGTCCATAAGATGGTTGCAAGTATAGAGTCACAATATAGAAGGATGACATTTGGTTAATATTATGGATTTTTTCACTAAGTGAATAATCACATATAAGTTTTGTTGGTGTCTTTCCTCTTCTAGCACTTGATTAATCATTATTTTGTTTCTTATTGTGTCTTTGCAATGTGAATGTTAAGTGGGAGAATGTTAGGATTAGATGTACCATTCACCTTGTAAGTTTTTTGTCTTGATTACTCATATTTAAGCATGTAGATGATAAACAATTTATGATCTTCAAACATTATGAAATGTGGAGATTATTTATTATTTGAAATACTTGGAATATTGTGTGGGAAGGTATCGAATAGGGATGTTACATTGAAAATACCAAAACTAGGAGTTATAGAACATCCTTCCAATTAAATACTCTCATGGAGTGCATAGATTTGAGAAACTATTCATTTTGATTGTTATGACACAATCTATGATATATGAAGATGTGTAGTGGGAGTTACTTTCTAATCTAGGATGTTGATCATGACCATGTGGTTTTGAATTTTTGCTATAGCTTGTTTTTTTGACTCATAGTGTTGGGACCACTTATTTGTAATGTTTCTAGATAATGGATAGATAAGGTAGAAGTTTGTTAGGTTATTTTGTGGGTACTCTTATAGTGCTAGATTAGTATTAGTAAACGTGATAAGCATATTATATTGATGTACTTTTTTACTTTGTTTAATAGAAGCTTGAATCTTTTTGGTGGTGTTTTTTCTTGCAAGGTTTAGTCCACACATATTTGGTGTTCATATGTTTTGAAAAGTTATGTTCACTTCTGCACTATGTTATTAATCTTTATGGTTTAATTACATCTTTAATTAGACTGAAAAACCCGATTGTTAATATTTTATGTGTCATTCACCCTTTATTCAAGAAGCATGTAAGGTAGGACATGTGAAGATGCACAAGACACATGAATAGTGAGAGAAAGAGAGAAATATGATCATTAGTGCATATAGGAAGAGTGCTCAAGTTAAAAGATCACATAAATGAGTAATGGATATAACATAATGCTATTGTTTGAAGGATTGCTTAAGGTATTTAGCAGTAGAAGATTAAAGCAATGAAGCACCAATCTACATAAATTTAGGTCATATGCAAAGGTACAAATAATAGTAACCATGAAATAATATATCATACCATGATGTAGGATGAAATTATATAAAAATTTCTCAAGTGTGTATATGGAAACATCAAAAGGCGCCATAATGCAATAAGGTGAAATTAAACAAACATCCTATGAATATTCACATTAAAAAATATTTGAGCATAAATGCAATGAGATAACTTTTGTTCGATAATTTTTATCAACATGAGGATAAATATCCTTCAATGAATCGTCTAAGTAAAAAATATGATATTCGATAAATGACAATGAATTGTGAAATATCTAATTATAGAATTTCAAATAGTTTTATGTACATTGAATGAGTCAAAGTCATGGATGTGGAAATAATAATTTGATTGCAATCATAGCAACATGGATATGTGATGTGTATAATAGGTTAAGAAGCAATAGGGGAATCTATGCAATGTCTAATGCCCAGTGGAAAAACTGCATTCATGATTTTGGAAGGTGGTACTATAGCATCAACGAGCACTAATTGAGTTGTCTTTTCAAATTTGATTGGTATAGATAGTTGCATAAAGAAATTGAAAGTAGGAATTAGTTGAGGAAAGAATAGTTGAAAGGAAAAACCATGAAAATATTAGAAAAATAAATCCTTTAATATGAAAGGGAGGAAAGATGGAAAAAAAATTATGAATGTCATTTCAAGTGCTTTTGACAGGCCAGCAAAGCTAGGAACTTGTTGTGTGCCTACATCTGAGAGATCAATACTTGTAGAAGAAGATCCTGAATTAAAGTTGTTTAATTTTAAAGCTAATCAATGAAATGAAGAGAAACATAGAAAGAAAATTACAAATCTAATCTCATTGAAGAACTAGATGTTTGAATTATGGTGTTAAGTCTTTAACTGAACAACTCACATCAACACATAAAAGCACACAATAGCTATATATTGTCTCTATAGACACATATTTCATCGTTATCAAACAATGTGAGCAAAATGAATAAACAACATAGAAAAGACAGTGTAAAAGATATAGGAAATTACAAACACCTCCTTTTTTTATAGATTTCAGTGGGCCATCAAATAATCTGTGCAAATGAATTTAGACGATGTAAATAATCCTTTGCTCGGCAGTCTTCAAACTTGATAGTAGAATCCATTAATGACAACTACACTTCAGTCTATTGACAATAAATGAAAATTAGTGACTAACAAATGCTAAATGTCCTCGTTAAAATGCCACTGGTGCGTGTTGAAAAAAATAGTTGGTGCCAAGACACAACTATATCAAAGAACATTACAAAGCCATGAAATATTTTCAATAGCAATAAAACATTACCAATTGGTGAAATGATTTCATACCGAGATATTTTGCACTTATCTATATCTATTTTTCATTTTCATTTAATAGAATGAAGTGCACTTGGCATGCATGCGTGGAGAGAAAAGATTAGTTTCATTCTTAATCATGGCCAACAGAGAAGTCATCATTAATGAATTATGGTGTTAAGTCTTTAACTCAAGAACATAGACTGACCCATAAAAGCACTCAAAGATAGGGAAGAGTAGAAATTGACCCATAAAATGCAGAGAACAACAAACAATAGACATTAACCCATAAAATGTAGAGATGTAAAAGATTACAAAATGACACTGTAAGAGATATAGGAACTTACAGACAACTCATTTTTCACTTCTAATACGATAGACATAAACCCTACCAATGGACACAGATTTCACCCTTATCAAGTTCAATCCGAGCAAATGAATAAACAACACAAAAATGACAGTGTAAAAGATATAGGAACTTACAAACACCTCATTTTTCACTTCCAATACGATTGGTATAAACCCTCTCAATAGACACACATTTCACCCTCATCAAACAATCTAAGAAAATGAATAAATGTACAACACAAATAATCTTTTGTTGGATAGACTCAAAACTTCACACCATAAGCCATTAATGACACCTCACTTCAGTCTATTCACAATAAGTGAAAAATAGGTACTAGTAAATGCACAATGTCCTGGTTAAAATGCCACATGTAGACAAAAACAATGGAAGCGAAGACAGGATTATATCAAAGAGCATTACAAAGCCATAAAATATTTCCAATAACAAGAAAACATTAGGAATTCATTAAATTTTTCCCTTTCTTGTGCGAAAAATAATTTGCAATTAGAAAAATACAAAACCACTAATCCTTGCTATGAAACCTAGAAAGGAATCACATCTCGTAAGCTCTTCACTCTAGATTTGAGAGTCATTAGTGAAGAACCATCGTTTGTATCCATATTTATTCAAAAATACAAAGTTGATGAAATTTGAAATATGTATATTTTTTTGTATAAAAGTCAATATATCATATTAAGTACTAGGATTTGTAGATATTCTAGTTCTTCGGTAAGAAGGATTTCCTCCATATAGAGATTATCAAAATATTATAAAAATATTGCATTTCAAATTTTACCATAACTTCAACTACACATCAACAGATACAATGGCTAGCAAATATACTTGCCTTCAATGCTTGTAGGTGAGATAATCAAAATCACTCAAGTGTCATAACTTGAAGATAAATTCCTCTTCAATGAGATAATGCCTTGCTAATCACATGGTATTATAACTGAAGTAGACAATTGAATATTTATGCATGAAAGTGAAAACCTTTCCTTTTTAACACATTTGCAATTTGTATGCCAGGTTTCCTTCAATAAGCAAAAAAGTCACAGGTAATTTTTTAGTATATGTAGATTACCAACTGCAAATCACTCCTAAAATCACAATCTGAAATGTCAAAAAATACCATATTTTTTCCTGCACAATCTGAGGTATTGCACCCAAAATTTAGGTATTGGCGTTTTACCAAGCCATGATAAAGCTATGAAGGTTGAATCAAAGAAAAATAATATGCTTGAAACATCTTCTAAATGTACAACACAAATATCCATGATTATTGTTTACTTGATGAGGTAAGGACAAGTATAATTGTCACAATATCTTAGAAAGATATAGTACCTGAGTATGCACCATTTCGAACCAAATTGATAAGTTGTAAAAATATCAATCTAACAAATGAATTATGCCAACGAACATGGCTAATCAATGCAATCAGTTCATTGCAAGGTACATAATGCTTGGGACAGGTGTGATGAATCAATATGTAATATTTATGGAAATATGGATACAAAATACCCCTTTTTTATCAAATGGGACAAAATAGTCTTGAAAAATTATATTGAATTTGCATATGATCATTCAATTTAGGCAACATTTGGGCCCTTTGATGCAAGGGAATGTTGTTAGACCTTTCTAAGGTACAAGATAAGACTTCTATCAAAATCTTGAGACAAACATGATAAGTATATGTTGTATAAAACAAAAAGATTCAAATATTTTTCATGTGACCAAAAGATATTTTTAAATTGTTCCTAAACAATCATTTTGGTTAAGGTATGGAAACAATTCCCAATCTCTCCAAATTCAAATCAAATTTATAGTCAATACCAATAATTCTGACAAATATTTGGCAACTCTTGTACACATCTTTATTAGAGCAACTTCAATCCCACCTAAGACATTTGTATTGCTCCTTTTTCAAGATAGATCCACTACTTTGGTTGGGGATTGCAATGTAAACTATCATTGCATTGTAGGATTTCGACCATAAAAATATTTGCAATAGAGCATGCGACCCTAAGATGGATGAACTCAAGACAAAAATGAAAATAATCATTATGACACAACTATTACCAATTCAACAACCATACATATCCACTACATTTTTGGATTATGTTGTGCTTGTGTTCACTAATTTTGTGTTTGGAATCATCTTTACTTCTGCTGCTTCAATGCCCAAATTCACACTTTGGGATTTTAGAAGCAAGATGAGGAGGAATTGGGGGATTATAAATAGGATTGACTAGAAACTTTTAATCCAATTTTATCTTTTCATAATTTCTTTTATTTTTTATTTTTTTCATGTTTGGGGTGTGGATTGGAGTCAAGGACAACCTTGATCATATATTTGGGAAAATGGGTTTCTAATGCAGGAGGGCAAGGTAATGGGGGAGGAGGAGGTGAGGGTGGTCTTCTCCTCCACTACTTAAATTGATAAGGTATAGGGTTCATTTATTTGGAGGTGATGGAGGTCTTCTCCTCCACTTCTTAGATTGATAAGGTATGAGGTTCATGTCTTCAAAAGTGAGGGAGGTCTTCTCCTACACTTCTTAGATTGATAAAGTACAAGGTTCATGTATTTGAAGGCGAGAGAGGTGTCAGGTTCAAATCTCTTTGGGGAAAAACAATTAGGGGAGCAGATGGCAGTAGAGGCGGGTGTTTCCATTGTTCGTCTATGAATACATTTTTTTAATCTAATATTAAAAATCAAAATATGGGAGATTTACCTCTACTTTCATAGGGCTTTGGATGTCTTCAAAATGTGAAATAGCTTGACACCCACTTTATTTCCATCAATCCTTCAACCACAACAATATCATCTTCATGCCCATTTGATGCTTTAATAGCCGCATTTGATTTTGAACTAGAATCACTGAAACCGTTTGTAATATCCATCTCCTTTATATAGAAGATTTACCATGATTTTTCACCCAACAGTTAACAAATGACATTCAAGGTAAATGAGATTCTTTCTTTTTAAAAATGAAACATGCTACTACATTCTATTTCTATTTAGACATATCAAAGCATCTAAAAAAATACTTTCCAAATGAGAGGATTAACATCATTTATTTCTTGCATCACAATTCAATGATTTCAATTAAGTGATAAACAATAACTAAAAGAAAGAGTAAAGTTAGAGATCCTTATCTAGATTCTTTTTGTCTTCCAAGACTCAGCATGTCATTTGCAAGAGGGAGAGCATCACCTGGGTGCTTTACCTCCAACCATGGACTTAAGCGGTTCCCCGTACATCTACCTAACTGGTAAGATGACCCTCCCTTCAACGAAGGAATTAGTCAAGGATCCTCTTAATTTTGCCATCTGAGCTTTGGTGTTGTGCCCTACTTAACTAATACCATCACACAACTATGGATACCCTCCAACTATGTACGGCATCTCTCACTAGCTAAGTATATGGGTCACAGTGAACTGACAAGTGCATGTAGAGAAAATTGCACCCACAATGGCCATAGTATTTGTAGATCTGAAATATATTTGCTACAAAGAGTGAATTCATTTGTTCACTCACCCTACTCGACTTGGAACACCTTTTCTGACCCAGGGTATTCTAGAACTGACTATTCCATGGAATGGGTAAACACAAAGAACTTATAAAGGTGACATAACCTATCTTTCAAACATAACTCATTTGATTTGATAAGGTATTAGGCCTTTCTTGAATCCCATGTTACTTGGTGTAACTATCAGCCTTGGCACCTACCACTGGTTCTATATAAACCAAAATACGAAGGTATTTCTCCTACATAGTAGGTTGTTTGACATTCCCTTGCCAAAGCATCATCTATCTTGACCTAATTGGTCATGGTTTAATAAGGACACTTCCTTTTCATAACACTTCTATTGGATGGTACTTGACTCAGTATGAAACCCTATAAGGGTTTGAACACCACCACCAAACAACTTTTCATTTCAAGGAAGACAATTCTATTCACAATTTATTTAGCAAAAAGAAGGAAAGGGCTATATCCCTTTGTTGCAAGGGAAATCATGCCACTTTAGCACTGAGTTGTACTTTTAATTCAATACATCTTTATAAACAAGACTTATTTTCTTTGTTCTTCTCAATGTACATTCAAGGACTTAACAAGAATTAAACTATACAAGCAACTTTCAGATTTCCAATATAATCAAGCCCAAAGCCTCTACTACTAAGGGGGGGTAGTCTCTCTATCCCAAGGAGTCTTTTCAATGCAAACAAGAAAAAAAGCATTTTGAAAATTAAATATTCACATAATCTTAACTCAACCAAGTAGGTATAGTGTTAAACTTTCCTTGAACTCCTGAGTTACTCGATGTAACTACAAAATCTTTGGCAGCTACCACTTAGTTCAAGGTTCAATGAGTATAAGAGAGTACCTACTCTCATAGTAAGTTCCTTGGCATTCACTTGTTGATACAACTAACTAACTTGGCCTAATTGGTCACAAGAGACTATTGAAACTTCATTCACATATCTTTCCCAACTGGGTGATTTTCTTCTTAGTATAAAACCCCAGAAAGGTTTAACTAATCTAGGCAAAAGATGAGGTTCTCATTCCAAGAAACCATTTGAATCTCAAAAATCCTTTCATTGAACAATACAAGAAGATCTATTTCTTAACAAAAGGTATCCTTAATAAAAGCTAGCCTCAAGCTAAGCTCAAGGCTCTTTTCCCATTACCTTAATCATAGCCTTACAAAACTTGGGTTTAAACCCTCAAGATGTAGTGTTCTAGCATAATTCATTCTTGTATTCATACCTGATCTCTATTTCTATCATTCGTATTCAAAAGATTCTCAACTGACAAGATTACCAAGCTTTATGCCTTATAATAAAAGAGAACCTTAGTACCACAAACGGTAGACTTCAAAAACCCACCTAGGCAAATCCTTTCAAGAAAAGCAATCGGAGCAAGAGAACCCCTAGTTGGTTTTTAATAAAGATTCAAAATATATATGCTCAAGAAGAACTCCCTATTATTCTAGCTCATCCTAGAGGAGTCTAAGAAATCAATTAAAGAGTCGTTCTTGAGGAAGAATACAACATATATGCTCACAAGGTGATTTTAAAATGCATTTTCAATACTACATGAATAAGCAAATAAATTAGGGAAACCAAATAAAAATTCACATGTAAGGGAAGGCATGCATCTTTTTGGCCCATAACTAGTTTCTTTAACCTTTCACAATCTTGCAATCTTCTTGAGCATTTTAGAACATAGAAAAATTAAGGAATATAATCTTGCCTGCTCACTGGCTTGGCTGAAGTGAACCTTCTTTGATGCTTATACTTGAATCTCTACTAGCTATCGCTTCTATACCCGCTTCACACAAATCATCTTCCACTATTCTTTTGTTCTTGTCACCAGACAAAAGGCAAATGTATTCTTCCTACCCGAATGCACTCCGCCACTGTCGACTATGGAAGAAGCAGGAGAATATTGGTTTTATGTAGAGAGACGAATCGAGGAGAACGATATTCTTGTCTGCACGTTCCCTCTCTTTTACTGCCCCTGAGTACTCTAACTTGTGCCTTCCCCCAAAAACTTTCAACCTCTACCATCCCATGTCTTTTCATGGCATAAAGCAGTTGTCAAAATTGGTTATCGAAATCAATTATCTTCTCTCTTTGTGTATCCTCTTGAATGAGCAAAATATGGTAAAAACAACCCTTACAAAGCGCTCCCAAATTTTGTTTAACAATCCCACAATAATAGCCGATCAAAACCCATGAAATGCTATTTAATATGCTATTAAAGTATTATAACCTCTAGTCATGAAGGGAATGATCGAGCCACAAAATAGTTGAAAGTTGGTTAAGCCACTACCCACGCGTGGAAGGAGCCACGACACAACAGAGATAAGATTTGTAATACCAAATACTAAATAGATGTTGTCATCTTTGAGGCATTTTCACGTAACTTCAAGGCTCGACATCGGTGGTAAATGAATACATACTTGACTTCCAAAAGATACAAGTCTTCAAAGGACAATTAGATGCATCAGCTTATATGGAAGATGGTCTTGTTGTTGGAATATTTTATTCTGCAGTCAGCAGATTTTACACCTTAGCCCCCATGTTAGATGAAAACCTCGAGTTGCAGCCAACGTAAACATGCTGCATTTATTTTTGGTAGATAAATTTGAAATTCAAATTGTGCGCTTATTTTTGGGCTTGTTACAGCCAACGAACACCTGCAACAATTAATGTAGGTAGGTAGATTTGAATTTTGAATCTAAGCGCTCAGTCTCGTGAGCTTGTTAATAAAAGACAAAAGGAATGTCTTTGCAACCATTGGAGTTAGTAAGAAGTTAGTTTTTGGTCTGTAAGTGTTGACCTTGCAGGAGCAGATGAAGTGGAGAATATTCAGCATAGAACCAGTGACAACAGCAGCATAAAAGGAATGTTTTAGCGGACGCAGTGCATTGTCAGCTGCAGCTATAGGATTGTAGCAGTTTATGTTTTTGAGGTGTGAGTGTAGCACCCAATCATTGGACATCTGTCCAAATATATTAGTTTTATATTGTTCATGCAAATCAGAGAATATCCTCTGAGTCTTTGTATTTTGAAGCAAACAAGGAATATATGCAAAGTTAATTCTGTATGTTTAGTCTTATTGTCACTGTGCGTTCACTATGCTTTTTCTGTGTGTTTATTTTATGTTATGTCAGTCCAGTAACAACAGTAAAGCTATGTGGTTACACCCCTGCCTACCCAACAAGTGGTATAAGAGCCCTATTTTTTTCGGCAGTCAGTTAGTTAGTCAATTTATTGTGGGTTAAGCCCTAGGTTATCTAGGCATTGTTTAGTCTTCTCAAATTTTGAGAAATATGGCAGGACGTGAGAACAAAGATTGGCAACAACCACCACATTTTGATGGTAAAAATTATGATATATGGGCTAAGAAGATGAGAACCATCTTAGTAGCAAATGACCTATGGGAGTTGGTCACAAATGGGTTCAATGATATCACAGACCCAAATGCATTTGCAGCCCTTTCAAATGCACAAAAGAATCAATTGAAGGAGATAATAATGAAGGATGCAAAAGCCATCAATTTGATTGAGGCAGCCTTGAGTGAGGCTATTTTCCCATGTATTGTAGCATCTAACTATGCAAAACAAGCTTGGGAGATATTGCAAAACAGTTACAAATGGACTGACAAAGTGAGGTTAGCCAAGTTGCAGCTCTTGAGAAGAAATTTTGAGACTCTACAATTGAAAGATAATGAGTCTGTTTCAGATTTTCACACTAAGGTTTCAACCCTAGTAAATCAACTAAGAGTCAATGGAGAAACAATGGAAGAGCAAAGGATTGTTGAGAAAATCCTAAGAAGTCTACCTACTAAATTTGATTATGTAGCCGTTGCCATTGAAGAGGAAAATGATTTGTCTCAAATGACCATAGATGAGTTGATGGGTTCACTACAAACCCATGAGCAATGGTTGAACAGATCTGCTCCTTCCCTAGAGCAAGCATTCAAAGCTCAGACCAATGCAAGAGGTTAGGGAAGAGGAAGAAACAACAGAGGAAGAGGTCAAAAAGGAAGAGGAAGAAGCAATTCTAGAAGAGGAGGTTCTGACAGCATAGAGGAGCCGAGCAACTCACTATCAGCAAACCAGAACCAGAGGAAGAACAATAGTTCGAATCAAAGGAATGACAAGAGCAATGTGCAGTGTTATTACTGTCACAAATATGGCCATTATGCTAGTGAGTGTAGAAAGAAGTAGTGTGACCATGGAGGTCAAAATGCTAATGTAGCAAATGAGAACAAAGCTGAAAATGACAAAAAGTCAAATGTTTTCATTGTTTGCAACCTTGTTGAATGCAACAATGATGAAGTATGGTACTTGGACAACAGATGCAACAACCACGTGAGTGGTAACAAGAACTTCTTTTCCTCCATTGACAACAGCATAAAAAATTGAGATCAAGATGGGAAACGATGAGAAAGTCCCTATTATTGGAAGAGGTGTAGTCAACATGCCAAACCAAGAATGGTGATAGGCAAAAAATCCACGATGTCTATTATGCCCCCAACATAAAACATAACCTATTGAGCATTGGACAAATGGTCCAAAACGGTTACAAGATCTTGATGGAGAATAGAGAATGCAAGATATTTGATAGAGGAGGCAACAAAAGAGTGATGGTTGCAGTGCAAATGACAAGAAACAAAATGTTTCCTCTCAGGATGCACATAGTGTCTGCGACAGGAACAACAGATGGTCAGCAACAACATTGTTCACTGGCACTGATAGCAGTCGGCAATCGAACAATAGTTTTCTTTCTAGACAGTCATCAAAGATCCATCCAAACTATGGCATTTAAGGTATGGGCACTTAAGATTTTCACGTTTGAGTTTATTATCTATGAAATGAATGGTTAGGGGTTTACCATCCATTGTAGAACCCGATGGCAAGTGTGAGGCTTGCATTTTAGGAAAACAACAAAGGCAACATTTCAATCTGGGTATTCTAGGAGAGCAAAGGCACCACTTGAGTTAGTGCACTCAGATTTATGTGGACCCATGAAAACCCCCATTTTAGTTGGAAATACATATTTCATGACTTTTATAAATGATTATAGCAGAAAAATATGGGTCTATTTCTTGAAAAACAAATCGGAAGTGTTTGAGAAGTTTTAAGTGGTTTAAGGTAGCAGTTGAGAAGGAGAGTGGTCACTATATGAAAGCCCTTAGAACAGATAGAGGGTGAGTACATCTCCAAAGAATTCCTAATTTTTTGTAGGAATGAGGAAATTCACAAACAATTTACAACAAGGTATACCCCACAACAAAATGGAGTGGCGAAAAGGAAGAATAGGACCATTCATGATATGGCAGCAAGTATGCTAAAAGCAAAAGCGCTATCACACATATTTTGGGGAGAAGTTGTAGCAACAATAGTCTATATACTGAATAGGTGCCCCACAAAAGTTGTCCATGATAGGATTCCACAAGAGGCATGGACAAACAACAAATGGAGTGTTGAGCACTTAAGGATATTTGGGTGTGCGGCATACACACTCATGCCAAAAGAGAAGAGGCAGAAATTTGATGACAAAGGAGAAAAATGCATCTTCATAGGCTATAGTGAGGAGTTAAAATCCTACAAATTGTACAATCCCATCACCAAGAATGTTGTAACCAGAAATGATGTTATATTTATTGAGAATGAAGCATAGAATGGAATGGTGGATGACACCATGGGTATTTCAGTTACAATACCCCTTGATGATGAAGAAGTTGCAGATGATAGCAACATAGGGGGAGCTCTAGAGAGCAGTAGTTCAGGAAGAAACTACCACAGAGCATTAGAAAACAATAGCTCCGGTGATCTGTAGCAGAACAGTAACTCTGGTAGTGTTCAACAGAGACAACAGTCTAGCAGCAATGAATAGAGACAGCAGACTAGCAGCTCCAAAATTCAGTAGAGTAGTAGCTCCGACAGTTAGCAGTACCGTAGCTCCAAAGGTCAAAGTAGCAGCAGTTCGAAAGCAAATTCAAACCCTACACTCGCATCATTGATGCCAAGAAAGACAAAGAGTGTGAGGGAGATCTATGACAACACACGGTATGTTGATTTTGATAAGAACTTGGATTTTGCACTATTCTCCTATAGTGATCCAACATAATTTGAGGAAGTGGTAAAAGAAAAGAAATGGTGTAAGGCCATGGATGAGGAGTTGGAGGCTATAGAGAGGAACCAAACATGGGAGTTGACCGATTTACCCAAGGTTAAGCAAGTGATTGGAGTGAAGTGGTTCTATAAGACCAAGTGTACTACAGAAGGGAAAATTGAAAGACACAAAGCAAGGCTTGTTGTCAAAGGGTACAAACAGTAGCCTAGTATAGATTATGATGAGACATATGTACCAGTTGCAAGGCTGGAAATAGTGCAGATAGTGATAGCAATTGCAACACAGTATCAGTGGAAAGTGTTGCAGATGGATGTAAAGTCAGTCTTCTTGACCGAAGCACTGAAAGAGGAAGTGTACGTGGAGCAGTCGCTTGGCTATGAAGTCCCATTGAAAGATGATAAAGTGTATAGGCTATGGAAAGCTCTTTATGGGAAAAAACAAGCAGCTCGGGCATGGTACAACATAATAGACTCTTATTTGTTGAGTAATAATTTAGCAAGAGAAGCAGTGAGCCCAAACTCTACATAAAATCAACTGAAGGTGATATTTTAATTGTTGTTTTGTATGTAGATGATTTGATTTTTACTGGTAACAGTGACAACATAATTGTTGATTTTAAGGAGGTGATAAAAAATGAATTTGAGATGATAGATTTAGGTTTGTTGAAGTATTTTCTTGGGATAGAAGTTCAACAAACACAACATGGAATTTTCATTTCACAATCTAACTATGCCAAACAAATTCTAAGGAGGTTCAAAATGAATAACAACAAACCTACCCCCACACCAACAGTAACAGGTCTGAAGTTGCGCAAGTCTGACAGTAGTAAGGAAGTGAACCCAACCCTCTACAAGAGCATGGTTGGAAGTTTTATGTACTTGACATCAACTAGGCTTGATTTAATGTATGCAGTAAGTTTGATATCTAGGTTCATAGAGGAAGCTAAGGAGACACATTTGCAAGCAAGGAAAAGGATTTTAAGGTATGTCAATGGAACAACAGGATATGGCATCATGTATGCAACATCAAATGAGTTCAAGTTGAATGGTTTCACAGATAGTGATTGGGCAGGAAATGTGGATGATAGGAAGAACACATTTGGCTATGTCTTCAACATGGGATCGGGTGCAATCTCATGGGCATCAAAGAAGCAGTCGATTATCTCTCTCAACACAGCAGAAGTAGAGTACATAGCGGAAAATGCAACAGCTTGTCAGGTTATTTGGTTGAGTAGGATCTTTGCAGATTTACAACAACAACAAGTTGATAGCACAGTCATTCATTGTGACAATGTGTCCTCCATAGCACTGAAAAAGAATCTAGTTTTCCACAGATGAAGAAAACGCATTGAGATTCATTATCACTTCATAAGGGAGTTGGTAGAACAAGGTTAGATAGAATTGAACAGTATTGTAGATCTGAGCAACAACTCACTGACATCTTCACCAAGGAATTGCCTAAGGATAGTTTTGAGTGCCTAAGAGATAGGCTTGGCATTGTGGATAGCTTTAGAGATCAGCTCCGAAAAGAACAACAGAGTGACAGCTGACTTGCAGATTAAGGGGGAGTGTTGAAATATTTTATTCTGCAGTCAACAGACTTGACACCTCAGCCCCCACATCAGATGAAGACCTCAAGTTGCAGCCAACGTAAACATACTGCATTTATTTTTGGTAGATAAATTTGAAATTCAAATAGTGCACTTATTTTTGGGCTTGTTACAGCCAACAAACACCTAGAGCAATTAATGTAGGTAGGTAGATTTGAATTTTGAATCTAAGCACTCATTCTCATGAGCTTGCTAATAGAAGACAAAGGGAATGTCTTTGCAACCATTGGAGTTAGTAAGAAGTTATTTTTTGGTTTGTAAGTGTTGACCCTATAGCAACAAATGAAGTGGAGAATATTCAGCAGAGAACCAATGACAGCAGTAGCACAAAAGGAATGTTTTAGCAGATGCAATGCATTGTTAGCTATAGCTATAGGATTGTAGCAGTTTATGTTTTTGAGGTGTGAGTGTAGCACCCAGTCATTGGACATCTATCCAAATAGATTAGTTTTATACTATTCATGTAAATTAGAGAATATCCTTTGAGTCTTTGTATTTTGAAGCAAACAAGGAATATATGAAAAGTTAATTTTTGTTTGTTTAGTCTTGCTGTCACTGTGCATTCACTATACGTTTTATGTGTGTTTATTTTCTATTTTGTAAGTCCAGTAACAATAGTGAAGCTATGTGGTTACACCCCTTCCTACCCAACACCTATACCCATACGTAGCATTCTGAGTTACAAGTTTGGAAATATACGCTACTTTGGAGAGAATGCCAGAAGTATCAAAATAATTTTAAATAATCTTTGAATTTAGACTTTTTCCATGTTCAAGGTTTACTACCGTGACCAATATGGCTTCACATTGGCATCTTAGACATTATGGGATATGCCACGGCTAGTATTGGATGATACATTGAAACTAATAACTTTTGCCACCTTCACCTTATTGGTTGTGGCTAAACATAATTCATAATTATATTTAAATTAAAATACACACATGTATATATTTACTAAATTGTCATCTCAATAACCAATAAGTTACGAGAAAAACTTATTAATATATCATGCTTTCAACAAAAGGGGTCGAGTAAAAATAATAGACTCAATGAATAGCTTCTCCATTTAAAATTATAACAAAATTTACATATACATATAAATGATAGTTCATTCAGTAATTTAGAGTTAATAACATAGTCATGCAAAATCGACGGTGTTGATCATTACCACATTGGCGTTTTCGTCCCACAATACAAACTCAAAAATGATCATCTTGATCAACATCTTTTTGTTTTATAATATTGATAAGAATAAGAATCCAATAATAATGTTTATAGAACAACACATAATTCATATAAGGATATATATATATATACTTTCACTTATCTATATAAAAACATAGAGTTAATAACCCTACAAAAGCCATACCTAAAGCAAAGGATGAATAAGACTCAACTACCTTAAGTTGACTTACCTTTGAGCATGCTAGAGACATCCCAAGACTCATTAGGTTTATGAAAAACATTACTTGACTGATAGTAAGCTTAGTTGGCATTGTCAGTGGATTCACAACTTCACCCTTCTCCCAGGTGATACTCCCCATCTTTCTCTCTCGAGGTGTTCAAATCACTCCTACAATCTCACTCAAGAAAACAAACAGGTGGTTAGCCAAGAAAACATTATAGCATGATCATATCATTTCATTTACAAAATAAATAGAATCATTTCATTATATTTCATCATATTCATGACATCAAATAACTGACATCATTCCATAGAATTGCAAAACATATCATTGGATAATTCCATCATAATATATAATTTCAAGGTTTCACAATCTTATGATTCGTCAAAATAATTGCCATAAAGTGAAAAGTTATTTTAGGAATCTAGGGTGGGGTGTAACACTATTAGGTTTGAAATCTTTGGCTACATGGTGATTTGAGCAAATCCAATTGATTTCATTCATTTCCCAAGGTAGATTTGAATCCCAAACATGACTAGTGTCTCTCAAATCCTAACACAAAACACTAGTTCACATCCTTTGTAAAAAAGGCACCACTACAACCACTAATTCATATCAAAAGTTGTGTTCATACTAGTTTTAACTCTCAACAACCTCACTCTTAGAACCATCCACCACATTAGAGTCCAAAATCTCCCTATACTTATTGACCAAAACATAATCGAAGATTCTTCCCTCATACTCTTCCCTATTTTCATTCCAATTGATCTATCCCTTGTTATCATGAGGACCACCTTGACCCAAGATGTGATATGAAATAGCAAGCACCACCAAAAGTACATTGAAAATATCACATGTTCTAGCAAATATGTCATGAGGGATATGACTAACAAATGACAACTAGAAGGGCAACACAAATAACAAGCCCAAAACAAGGCAAGGGAAGAAAGCCATGAAAGTGGTACTTGTGAATAATTGTCATGCTCTCTAGAATGGATTTTAGCCTTGTATTTGGATGGAAACAAATGCTTAAAGAAAATGTGGGAGCACCACATTTGGGAAGAAAGAAAATGCTTTTAGGTTTAAACTACCACTCAAGTGAGATATGTCCATATTAGGTTTCTAGTTATAATTGTTCAATTATATATATTTAAAATGTTTTTATAGCATAAGGATATTTATTTTTTACTGTAAATATGTTGAATTCAATAGATGTGCATATCTATAGTTACATAAAGAAGTATCTTAGAATGTGAGAAGAAGAATTTGATATGAGTGTTTGTCTAGATAATATTGCAATACTAAATGCTCAACTAGTAGGGAAAATGATTTTAAATATTGGGTGTCATAATTGTCTATCATAGGTAAAGGGTCAAAAAAGTACTTTTTAGGACACCTTTTATGATGGGGCATATTTCGAGTATCAAATTTGATGATATTTATCTGAAAGATTCAGTTTGAGCAATGAACTTGCCAAGTAAGCTAATATAGAAATTTGAGAGTAATTAGACCATGTCACATATGATTTTGAAAGGTGCAAAGTTAGGGTGCTCATCTACTATGTCTTATCCCTGAGGAAACACACATTTTGACATCAAGAAGCAACCCTATAAACAAGGGTAGAGGAACACTGCATGTGGTACTGGTTTACAATTTCTAGGAGATCTTGATTTTTGCTGAAATCACATATTTTTAGAAAATATAATGATTTAAGCCCTAAAAAGTTCCATTTAAAGGATTCCAATTGAAGAGGGTTTGATCAAACCACCTTATATCAAACTTCCTTGGATAGAACCCCACTAGTTTTAAACCATACCTATAACGGAGTCTCCTTTACACCTATGAAAATGTTGATAAAAAACCACTTTTGATTTACCTTTTGGGGGATCAAATGAATTCATTTAAAATTTAGTTTTTGTAAGTATGTAGTCCTTATTACAAGCTTCCCAAAAAGTATAATTTTAAATTTATTATTATATTTATTTTTTTATTTCTTGCGAATGTAGGGTCTTCACCAAAAATCAAGCTCTCTATATTGCACATGTGGGAAAATAGTAGATTATCAAAAAAAATTGAAAAATATCAATGCACTAGATATTGATGTCCTTGATCCAACAAAAAAAAATTGAATTTCAATACATACAAAAAATTTATGTTTTAGCTAGTAAATCATGTCTGAATTGTAATTGGTTTGACTTTGAAACTTAATTAAGAAAAAAATATTCAATGAAATGCTATGAAACCAATTCCATGCACTAGATATCGTAGTTACAAATCTAAATTAAAAAAATATATAATTTTATCCTTCATAGAAAAAAAGTTATGTGTTAGCCAGTAACATCACTCTTTAAAAATGGTGCTTGCTGTTAAAAACTAGTTTTCGAAGGAGATGGAAAAAGAAGTGCAATCTAATTCCAAAAATTTTGAAAAAAAAAAAATTCAGAATCTACAAAGAAAATGTCACAAATCACTCGTTTGCATCATCTTCAAATTCCTCACGGTTTAGCCGCTATAGGTGCCTGAAAGTGAAGATTTGGTTAAAAAAATTCAGTTCAATGTCCAGTTTGGCCAAAAATTGTAAACCAATATTGTGGGTTTATTTTCTAACGTACAATACCACATTCTGTATACAAAATTAGATGTCTAGGCTACAACGATGGGAACCATAACAACAGCTAAATTTTAAAAAAAAATCTTGTCATTTTCCATCATGATGAACTATCAGCTACAATCACTTTCCTTTTGTTTTCGTTGAACATAACCATTGATGACATATGGAGCCAGGAGTTTCAAAATTTCAAATATGTGTCGCTTTAATTATCATCATTTTTTTAATTCAAGAATTAAAAAACAAGTTGTAGACAAACATAACTCTTCATATTTTTCTACTCGTGCATACTACCAAGACATTATATTGAAATTGTGAAGAGGCGGAGTTTAATTTGTGTCTAAAATTAACCACTTCATTCAAGTAGGAAGAAAAATATAAGGTGTAAATAAGTTTTTTTTGGACATGATTTAAACTCTATTTCAAAGTTTTAGCAAAATATCTCTACAATACCCATAAACAAAGAATAGATAAACCTATATTGAGCTATCATTCGTGGTGTTGGGATCATATGCAACTCAGTTTTTTAATTATAGACTTAAAATAATGACAACAATGAAAATGACACATATTTGAAAGTTCTATATGGAAAAGGCCATTAGTTCTATATAGAAAAGGGCAAGGAAAATGCAAGTCCCAACACTATTAGCTGGAGATTCATCACGATAGAAAATGACAACATGTAAATGTAAAATTTAGCCACTATTGTGTGTCCCATCACTATAGCATGGTATTGTACATTAGAATAATGATATGATGCCTTAGACATGCAATTTTGCATGGAGAATAGACTTCCTCGTGGCATGGTATTGTATGTTAGAGTCATGTTACAATGAAATAATATTTGAAATTTATATATTATTGGCCACTAATAACCAAATCAAACAAGTACAAAAACTGTACTAGGTTGCCAATAAGAGAGCGAACAACCAAATAGATTGATATAGTATTTTGCAGGTTACAAAACTCATTAAAAAAAAACAACATAAAATATTTTTCAAATGATGCATCTCCCAAACCTAAAAAAGAGACCATGTTCTTTGTGATATTTTAAACTACTTGGTGAAATCTAGGGTTTCGTCACTACTATCACATGTATTTCCAAAATCCCCCACTTGAGAAGCATGCAATGCAGATTATGTTTCATATACGTAAAACACATCTTTCTGAACAAGCCTATTTGTAAAGAAATAGAGTAAGATAGGAATTTGTTTAAACACTAAAAAGTGTCATAGCCTAAGGAAGGACTCAAATGTATTCTTACCTGCCACTCAGATGCTTTATGCCACCCATCTCTCATTGAACTAAAAAACAACAAACCCAGAAGTTAAGAAAATCAAAACCTGACTTAAATTTAAGAAAAAAAACAAAATAAGAAGTATAGTACATGTGTATTTGAATTAATACCAAGGCTAGCCAGCAAAAGCATGCATTTGTAAGCATGTAGTTGTGATTATTCAATAGCTAACTTCAATCATGTATACACATTGGTAGGTCCTGCAAACAATTTTGGCCTAGTTAAAATTCCTCGCCATACAATAATGAGAACTAATGCATATGGTACAATACAAGATCCTCAACCATAATTTATCCATTTCGCTTAGGCTTTAGGATTTAAGCAAAGGTATTATGTCGAGGACTGTGATGGCATAAATTGAAGATTCTATGCATATGTGACAATTAGTTTTTCAATTACTCAAATACCACCCCTATCAGTTGAATTCTTTCAATTATATTTCACAAAATATATTGAACATTGAATCTCATAACAACAATAGTAAATACTCTCAGAAGCAGGAAAAAATTCCCTACTCTTCACTATTCAATGATGTTAATCTGAAAGGCATCTAAAGTCTCAACAACCATTTTTGTAATTTCTAACTTTTCTTAACATATCAATCGATTCATATATAGAGAGAGATTTACAACAAATTTATGTTATTATGAAGTTTTATATATGATAACCCTTAGCCAAGATGAATTTTTTTTGTCTAACTCAAATACATATGGAATATAATCTTATCCTCCAAAAAAATTCTTGGTTGTGATAAATAAACAATATGGTTTTTACACATGAAAAGATATCCAAGAAGAATGTTGCAAGCAAACAATGGTGACATATTGCAAATTATTCCTCTTTCCAAGATTGCTTGCTACATGAAAATTGATGTTTCAAGGAGATATAATTCCCCTTGAAGTAAACCACCCAAATTAGTATGGTTAGGGGTGTGGCATGTTATTTGTATAATCTTATTAAAATTGAAATGTATTTGAAGGTATAAATCCCCTTGAACTAAGCCACTCAATTTTGTCGATTAAGTGTGGATGTATTTGTGTAATGTTTCAAGATTGATCATGTCTTTTGTCTAGTTTTTGGTAAATAGTGCAACAGTCTTCATAAGCATTCCCATGATAGTTCATCTTCAAAGTGTCAACAAAGTGCAACTAAGGCTCTCCTAATTCACTTTCTTTTTTTTTTACACCAAATAGAATAAGATAACAAATTTTTAAATGGAAAGAATTTTAATAGAATAGACATAAATGCTTTTTTCTCTCATCAAAATTAATGTCCACCACGGGTATGTGTAGGATCATCATGGAAAAAATAGGCCCTTAAGTGGCAACAAATTTAGAAAAATTAGAGTTAGGCAACTTGACATAAAAATTTGAATAAGTTATCTATATTATTTCAAAAATATGTAAGAATAGAATCTGTATAAAATTGAATGTAGTTTATAAACTACTAGGTTTATTTTTAAAAAATAAAAATTGATTTGGTGAAAATTTGAAATTTCAATGCATAGTACTTAAATTTTAGGGAAAAAATAAGAAGTAGGTGTCTGTCTGACCACCCTAACCATAATAAAATGATAATATTTTTTTATAAGATTTTAGATATAAGTAGAGGACTCATGTCAGATGTGATGCATATTTTTTTGTAATTTTTTTCCAAGTAAATAATTAATTATGATTTTTTTATTACAACTTTAAAAAAATATAAAAACTCGTATGTCTAACCACCTTAAGTTGGTCAAAACATCATGAAATTCAACTTCTTATTTTTTAATCCTATATTATGTGAAGCATAAAATGTGACACATGTTTCGGATCTTCAAAAAATGTGATACCATTTGAAAGCTATAGATGTTTTTCAATTAGCCTATCAATCAGGACTTTAATCGTAATTCAAATAGAAAATGAATAATAATTTTTATTAAATTCAAAGTAAAGCATAATTTATATTGGTGGAAAGATGAAAATCTCCTCTAAAAACCCTTTTCATTTTATCAATTTTGGGTAAAAAAAATCATCAGCCACATACCCTACACATACCCATCATATCGCCACTTTTTGGTCTATCATGATCTTGCACATACCCCCACACAAGACTGTTTAAAACAACATGAAAGATAGTTCAAGGGGCTATGTGCCTATGCTCTAAATCTCTAATAACTCGATCTTGTTAGACAATTTATGCACAAGAGATTGTATGTTGTGATACGATTGATTTGTATCCGAAAGTAAAATAGGGTGACTACACTTAGGTGTTTCATTTTAAAATGGCCTTATCCATTCATAACATTTTGCTTCAATGTACTAATCATAGAGCTAGGTATATATATCAATCAACTAATATGGGAAATAATGAAAATGTTGTAATTAACTTGATGTAGGTCTTTTTTGCATTAGTTGAAGTTAATGATATTTGTATCCTGTTGAAAAGAACAAAGTCAAGATGAATCAATGCAAACTAATGTTTCATAGGCAATTTTTTATTGCACCAAAAAATGATTAAATACAAATTTTCTTACAAACATCCAATATGAAATTATAAGTCAGAACCCTATATGGAATTATTCTAATGAAATTTGGAAACTTTCTTTTTCTATCATTATAATAAAATGTGTTCATGGAAACAAAGTTTTGATACCAGTGGAAAGATAAGCACCAAAAAATGATTAAATACATATTTTCTTATAAACATCCAATAGGAAATTAGAAATCAAAAACCTATATGAAATTATTCTTAAGAAATTTAGAAGCTTTCTTTTTCTATTATTATAATAAAATGCATACATAGAAAGAAAAAAATTTGATACTAGTGGAAAGCTAAAGCATTCAACTCAACTTGTATAAACTCCTTCCCTGAAATATTTTTCTATCCAATATTGATTAAGCAAAACATAACAACTCCAAGTGTGTACAACATGGTTGTTGATCAAAGGCATCAATTAATACATAATAGTTAGCTATACTTAGATGTTGGAGTAGTAGGTTTCAAAAGAGTGAACGAAACCCAAAAAAACCTAAGACAATGACTATGCACAGAGAAGCTTCAAACTATTAGCATTATTTTTACCAAAAATTTAGCCCTGTTGAAACATAAATGATAATACCCTTATAACTGTATCATCTCAATATAGTATCTTCTTTATTAAGAATCAAGATAAGATAAAAATAATAAACACACACATGTGCCTTCTCAAGGAAAATATGGTAGAGAGATTCGAAGCCCTCAATAATTATACCAAAGCCTTCCACTTCAGTGCCATAGTATGAACTAAAATCGGGAAATAAATAAAAGGAACCCTTCAAACAAGAAGAAAGATATTGAAATATTTGAAGGAAATCTTTCAAATCATAAGAAAATAATTTTTTTAATTAAACATAAAATAATGCTTTTTGTAACAATGAAAACATACATGAGGCACTCATAACTTAAAACCCTCCATTGCTTGCAATCTCTTAACTAAAAAGTATCTTCACTCCTTGAATGCTTTGACCATGGTAGAAACTACTTCACCACCAACATATCTCAAACCCTAATATTGCACACAAAATTTATTCTATTCTTCAAAAAATGAAACAGGCTTGCCAAACCTATACAAATTATCAATATGACAATTTGTAATATTTTGTGCACCAATTTTTGCCTAATCACAAAAGAAGTTCCAACAAATTTTTATGTAGGAAAACACAAGACTTCACTATATAATCAAACCTTTAAACAAAAAATCACTCCAGGGATCTTCACTAGCAGATTACCGCCAAATGCAGCAAAGACTTTAGTGCAATCACTCTAAATTTCAGAAAAATTGTTTCTTCAAAAAAATAAAACTTATATAACCATTGAATTACAAATTTTTGCTCAAAGATCAAGTTGAAGAATTTCAACCAATTTAAGCAGAGTTCCACAAACTTTTAACTATAGTTTATATATTTTTGTGTCAAAACTCAATTATGGCCTAATGAGCTCTCAAATTTTGTAGTAGACATTAACCCATAAAATGAAAAGAACAATAAACAATAGACATTAACCCATAAAATGCAAAGTTGAAAAAACTATAAAATGACACTGTAAAAGATATAAGAACTTACAAACACCTCATTTTTCACTTCCACTACTCTAGACATAAACCCTCTCAACAAACACTGATTTCACCCTCATCAAACAATTTGAGCAAACGACTAAACAACACAAAAATGACAGTGTAAAAGATATAGGAGCTTACAAATGCCTCCTTTGTCACTTCCAACATGATAGATGTAAACTTGAGGCTCAACGGACACAAATTTTAGCCTCATCAAATAATCTAAGCAAATGAATAAACACAAATAATCCTTTGCTCAACAGACTTAAAACTTCACACCATAAGCCATTAATGACACCTACACTTTAGTCTATTCACAATAAATGAAAATGTGCTAATAGTAAATGCATAATGTCCTTATTAAAACGCCACGCATCAACAGAAACATTGAGCACAAAGACACGACTATATCAAAGAACATTACAAAGTCATGAAATATTTCCAATAGCAACAAAACATTAGGAATTCGTTAAATTAATTAGAATAATTAAATTAATTAAAAAACACAAAACCCCAAGGAAAATGACAACAACCAATGAAAAAATTGCAAAGAAAATTCCAAATTTTCCTTCTAATAAAATATTCCCCGAAACATTACCATGGCGAAAAATAAACATGCCAACACGATTCTTGAGGAACAGTTTAATATGCAGGAGTGTGGTGAAAACATTAGTCTCACGCTTATAAGGCAAGGACTAATAAAATAAAAAATTATTATATTCTCAATATTTATAACTAATTATTCAATAAGGGTAAGGTCCCATGGAGGGGGGCTTCCTAAGGGTGCTACTGAAATTTTTTAAGAATGGGGGGTCTCATGATTTTAATAGTACAATTCAGCTTAAAATTTTAAGCTTCAAAATTTAAGGAATGAATTGAAGTGCTTTGATAAAAATTAATAAATAAATAAAAATTCTCTCATTTTTATTTTCTAATAGAAATTAAAAATTTTAGATGATAGACAAATGAGATAAAAAAAAATTGTAAACTATAGGGGCAATTTATAGCCCCACCCCAATTTCAAAATCTTAAGTCCTAAAAGGTAGGGGTTGTTATTTTTCTAGAAAAGATTCCAATTAATCTTATAGCTCAATTTTTTTAAAAATAGAATCCCAAGGCCCCCATGGGACCATACTGTAAGTGGAGATAAGTTTCCTATTTTTTAATTTTTAGATTGTTATGTACATAAGCTCTCACTTCCACCTCATTCTAACTATTTTAATTTTTTGAACTAAATTCTAACTACCATATCTATGTTAGAGTAATCTATATAAATAATGTCGACAAATATCTATTTAATTATATAAATTAATAATAATATAATATATTTAATTGTATTATAATAATAAAATATCTATATATAATTTATTCATAATGAAATTTACTATATAATATTATTTTTAGTATTATTATTAGATTATTATGTTATTATTATATTATATTATATTATATTATATTATATTATTATTATGATATTCTTAATGGTTGAGGTTTATTAGTGTTACTATTTAATCTAAATAATATTTACTCTTCAATTTCAATTGATAGTTAGGGTTCAATTTGGTTAAGATTGGGATCAAATATGGTTAGAGTAAGTGTTATGATTAGAGTTAGGGGTGAGGGTTAGAATTAGAGTTATCAGTGCATTGTGTTTAGTCTTGATGTTTGAATAATGTTAGTGTTATGTTAAGGGTTAGGGGTAGGGTTAGGTTTAAGGTTGATTGTTGGGATAGAGTGAGGTTTATGGTTGCATGATAAGTTTCAGATAGGATTATAATTATGGATCACTTTGACTTAGATTAAAAGCTTTTATATTATGATTCAATTAGGAGTGGTATTCATTAAGGTTTAATATTCACTTATGTTTAGAGTTAGGGTTTCATCTTGTGCTCTTATTATATTCTTATATTATTAGTATTATGTTTTGATATTATTATTATGTTTATTTTTATATATTTATATTTATATTTTATATTTTTATTAATATAATATTTTTATGAACATTATAGAGGCAAAAAGAGGCCTATTACCAAGCCTCACAAACCAATGAAAAGCTACATTAAACTAAAAACTCGGAACATTAAATAACACCAGAGCCTAAAACCTTTATGTACATTGATGTTATTTAGACCATAATATCCAGAGATTTATACATAGTTTTTGACACATTCACACCAAACCTCTTATCCCTTTGACGTCACATCACTCCTCTCGTGCGCTGCTGGTGTCGATCACTAGTTATTCTCCCTCCACCACCAAGTCCTCCACCCTTCTTGCACCTCTCTAGTTTGCAATCACGTCCACCTCTACCAACCTTTCTTCATGAATATACTCATATAGTCATCCAATCCCTTCGTCTAGAGCCAAACCTAGAATCCTTTTCAAGAAGAGAATGCTCCTTTGTACTACATTTCAAAATTTTGGTATGGTCGAAGGGTCATCAACAAAGATAAGTTGGAATCTTTCTAGTCCTTTCCACACTTACTGGTGAGATAATAACCTTTTAGCAAAGGGACCCCCCATTATGCATCCACATTCTCCAACACGCCATCTAATCCGCCCAGAAGCTTGCTCCATATCAACTTTCGACAGAGCATTTCCACCATTTCTTTTGTTTCCCCTACATTCAAAACCATTACCAGGAACATGACCAATATATATTAATTAACCATATACCTATGGTCGAATTTCAAAAATTCTCTCCCTAAAACCATTTTTATTGTGTGCAGTATCAGTCCATGCCTTGTTTTAAAGACTACTCCCAACCTCTTCTATGTAACTTTCCCCAAAAAATACATATGTCTCCTTTGGCCCTCCAATCTTATCAGTGTGTCCATCCTTTTTTTTCCTTACCATTTACAACTTTTGTTTTTCTCTATTAGCATTGGGGTTAAAAAGCTTATTTCCAACCATGATTTGATCTCGAAGTTTGGGCAAGTTTGTTGAAACATCATTTTTCCATTACCTCCCACAAGTCTACACCCTCCCTCATCATCATTCCCCCATCCATGATCTTTGAGTTCTTCAAGTTAACAAAAAAAAAAACTTGGGTTGCATCCTTTTTTGATGCCACCCCCACCATCGTACCCTTTTTGGCCAACTCATCAACCACATCATTGCCTTCCCTAAAAATATGTGACACTTTGAAATCTTCCATCTCACTTTCGATTTTCTCTATAGGTGCTAACCATTTTTTGAGCTTTCAGTTCCTCATCCATCCTTGTTGTATCACATTTATTGTTAACAATGAGTCTCCTTCCAAATGAATTTTCTTCATTTCTTCCTTCTTCGTGCATTAGAGCCCAATCAAAGCAAATCTAAATTTTGCCTCAATGTTAGTTCCAACCCCCAAGTATGTAGATTTGGTTAGCAAAATTGCACCATTTTGATCTCTAATCACACATCTAGCTTTATTCTCCCCTAGATTCCCTCTAATTTCTCCATTGAAGTTCACTTTCACCCAACCCTCTTTCGGTGCAAACCACACCACTCCCAACCTTGGATTTCCCATAGGATGAGCCCTTGGAACCCCATTAACGAGGGGAATAACCAAACCAAGCCATGCCTTCCTAAATTCCCCATCCCAGCTTGTGAAACTTGTAGAGTCCAAGCTAATGTATTGTAAACTTGGTAGAGCCTACACAATTCGGAGGTTTATATGACTGAATAGTCCACTCAACATTGCTTAAGACTACATTAAATTTTCAACCCAAGGTTTGTAAGCTTGTGATGGTGTAGCATTATATATGTCTTAAGAGACTCAAAACTTCTTAAGCTACCCTATCCATGTGATTCTACTTGCTAGAAATTCACATAATTACAAAACAATAAAAAACATAACTAGAACTAATGGCTATGGGTACCTACAACTTAGACTATAACTGAATTGTTGCTAATAAAATGATACTGTGACAACTCAAAATTGATAAAAACTAATAACTCAACTAAATTAATCTTTGGAGTACTATTGGTTAACCATTGCATGCATATTCAGAAGCATTCATTAACAATAAGAAAAGTATGAGATTCTAGTTAATGTTGGTATATGGAGCCTAATCAGACTTGGAGGTTAAATTTTCCCCACTTTTATCAGTGTGATTTCCCCCCAAATTATTTAATGGGGGTTTGGGGGTAGCACCCCCAATACGGGGTCAAGGGGTAGTGCCTTTTGCAGGGTCCAGGGGTAGTGCCCCTGGCGTGCTCCCTGTCGCGATACAGGGCAGGGTCAAGGGGTAGCACCCTCGCGGGGGCTCAGGGGAAACACCCTCGAAACCTCTCACGATTTTTTATTATTTTATAAAGGTGTCAAGAGTTAATTTTTTTCTATTGGATGACATAAAAAATCTTATTTTTCCACTGACATAAGTCTTGATAAAAGGCTAAGGGTTAGGGTTTTCGTTGACATTGTATTGTAGCATTTGCAGTGTTATTGTGTTGCAAGGGATTACTGGTTGTAATCGGTTTGATTTATTGGATAATAATATTGGACTCTTTATTGGTGGATGTAGCCCGAGTTTGGGTGAACCACGTTAGATATTGTATCTTGTTATTATTTCTATGTTTTTCATTCCTCTGTTTAATCTTTATTTGCATTTAATTGATATTTTTTGCATACAATTCCTAATAGTTAACTTGTGTAAAGTTCATAAAGTGGTGATAAATGAAAATTAAATAACTATTAAATGGCAATGAACAATTAAAAAGAAGCAAGGTACAATACCTTGAGTGTCCTACTCAACTAACTGTTCTAACTTTAACTGAACCCAAATCTAATTAATCAAATTCTACGCATCCCATGAAATTAAATCCATTCATTACATATCATGAAATATTACAAAAGATCTTTTCACATATTGTACTCAATCATTCTGAATATTTTGAATGTCTTGAAAATTGAAAAAATAACTAGTAACATAAAACTGAAAAACCAACTAACTTCTCTACAGATTCAACCAACAACTATATACAAGCTTGAGGGAATCTTATTCAATGCAACAAATTAACCGAAATCATTAACTCCTCTCCCAGATATTAGAGCATAGAATTAAGATTGATTTATTCAACCTATAACTAAAAAAGGAAAAAGAATCCTAATAGGACTAAGACTATATCAAAACAAAATTGCATGTAAACATACAAACAATTGTCAAAATCCTATAAGTAAAGGAGACTTCTTCTTCAATGTTTATTAACTAGTTATAATAATGCATGTTCAACCTTCATCAATTGCCCTTAATAAGCAATCATCACGTTCAACTTAATCTAGAACTCCCCTATTTCGTTGTTCCAATCTCCTTTTGTTGTGGGTTCATCCTACAACTATTGTGTGGCACAATTCTTCTTCAGTTGTAAACAAGTTAATTTTGTAAAGCATGTACACAAGGATAAATATCACAATCAAAACATAGCAATACATCAAAATTTCATACATATCTTCATATAAACCATCCAATACTAGTATATTATAACCATATTTCCATGATATTATATTTTAGGTTCAAGTTTGCATAATATAGATATGAAAGGATAATATAATATAGGAGCATTGTCTGGAAGATGTATCTAAAAGTGTCTCAAAATATGTATGAAAACAACAGAAAATGAACTATTATTTGGACCTATCAAAACTATTCCTTTTGATTTTCTAATTTTAGGCTGCATTATTAACTACCTTTGTTATCACTATTTCCATTTTTATTTCTAGTATCTCCTTGTTCATTTCCTTCTCCTAAAATATCCCCCTATTGTGTTCCTTCCAAAGTTCCCATATTGTAATTGAAGGTGTCGCAATCCAAATGCTATGAAAAAGTGCCTTTCTTTGAATGTTAGGCAATGTTAGAAAGATGGTTTTAAGGTACTTTGGTAATGTACTTTTCCAACATAGCCTACTCATCATATTTTTCCAATAGTATTCCACATATTCACAGTGAATCAATAGATGATCTACATCTTCACCATCTTTCTCACATAATACATAGCGGCTATGGCCCTAGATTTCCATTCTAGTTAGTCTATCTTTTGTCAATATTCTCTTCTACACTATTGTCCACACAAACGCTCTTGTCTTTGGAAGGAATGATTGATGCTAAAAGAGATGCTATGGCCAATCCTTTTTCTTTATTGTTGTAACATGCGAACCCTTAATGAAGTAAAAATTTCCTAAGTTTTCACTATGCGAGCAAATAAACTATGTAACAAGCCATTACAATAAAAAAAAAATTCTTTATTGAGAATATAGGAACAAAGATGCCATCAATATACAATAAGGATTTCATTCTGATACAATAATTTCACAAGTTACAATAATACAAGAATGCATATAATTACATACATAGCTCAAACGAGCTTTAGAAAAAATAGCTTATAGATGATCCAAGATCCGTCCTTTCAAATCTTTGTTCTTTTGTCACTTGCTATGGAGGAGAAGCATCACTCGAGTGCTTTTCCACTAACCACAGACTCATATGTAGTCCCCCACACATCTATCATTCAATAGATGGCCCTTCCCTTCGATGAAGAGATTGGTAGAGTAACTAGATAATGACAACCAACTGAGCATAGTGTTGTGTCCTACATAACTAGGACTTGTAAAGCCACAATCTAGGACTAGCATGTAATACTGGATCATGGTGAACTAACAGTGGAGCCAAAGGTAGTCACACTATTTTTGGCCAATGTGCTATCATTTAGTACTTTGAATGAAGGTCATTCTATCACATACACTACTTAGGGCCAATTTGACTTAAGGAAAACTACACATAGGTATTTCCTTCAATGGATAATCTATCACCCTAGAGATAACATATCACCATTTCTACAAACTTGGAATGAATCTACTTAACAAAGTAAATGCACAAGCTCCCTCCCATAATGGATAAACAATCATAGGAGTAAACACAAGATATCCTAGTTAAATCAATAACCTAGCTATGAGTAGCACTTATGATACTCATGTTTAATCATATCTAGTACATAATACTTATGACAAACACAAACCTCCTATTATCAAGTACATACAAGCACATCATAAAATAGTGATAGAAGCTCCCAATTCCTTTACAAGTAATACTACTTTCCCTAAGTGCAAGTACTCATAATAGTCAATTCAAAGCAATCATGGAAAATAATCTTTCAAAAGCTTAAACAATAAAGAAGAAATATCCTAATGCCTATTTTCACTTATCCAATTGATTGACTGTGAACCAGTTTACCCACGACAACAAATAGCTTATACTTGACTCCCTCAGCTATGCCATTGTACCTCCCTCACTCAAGTTGATATTGTACTTCACTCAAAATGTTAACACTCTCACAAATAATCACAGCTCTCACTCTCTCTCGGATAACAAAGAATGTTGCAAATATGAATTGCAGTGAAGGATGTATAAAATACTGAGCATAAATCATATGGGATGTGTCCCAAACAAGTGAGTTTTCTCTACTATTTATATAGAAGAGAAGACACTTTCCATCCTACAAAATCGGCATGAGTGTTGACAAAAATCACCATGCAAAACTACTCACTCCACATAGCTAAAAGGTGGCACACAAAGAAGAACATACTCAGCCAAACAATACTATAGATCAACCTCCTTTGGTGATAACAGTGAGAGTCTATTTCAAAACAACACATGATGGTAATTTTTAATTTGAATTTCTCTCATAATGAACATCTACAGTGAATAGGATTCATAAGGTGGTGCCAAGATAAATAGCTCTTCTCAACAATTGGTGGGGTTTAACTATATATCTGAATCAATCAATACCAAATATGTAACACATAGATCAAATTGACTTAGTCTTATACATGAGTTGACTCTCTTCCTTTATCAAATTGACCAAGTCAATGACTTGTTGTACATGCTCTTAATTTTCCGTTGATAATTACCAAATGGAAAGGAATTTAAAGAGTTTTCTTTAAGTCAAAGTTATTCCCAACTAAGGTGTTGACTAAGTATCCTTCACATATCGACTTAATGTTGCAAGTTACTTTGTAGTATTCTTGTTCCTTTATGCATGACATAATGAATAATACTGGGCCTCTTAAAGCACAGTCATAAGTAACATATAATCGACCTTCAATTAAGTTAAATATTCAACCTCTATCATTGTTAATGATAGTCGATTCCAAGCAAGTGATAATATATTAAATATATATTAATATATTTATATATATATAATATCACATATACATTATATATAAATATCAACATATATCTATATATATATATTATACATAAATATATATTATATATATATATATATTGATTGTGTGTTTGTGTGTGTGTGTGTATATCTATATATATAAGTATAGCCTCTATGTGCATGTATACATATGTATACATATATCGATACATTCATATGGGCATGTTTGTTTTCCATCATACACGTGTATTGATACATATATACACATTTGATTCACATAATAGCCATACACAATTACTATTGCATTGATAAGCACCTACATTTGGTATATCTATAAATATACATATACATGTCATTAGATCAAATTGACATGCATGTGTGTGTATATACGCATACTCCACATATGTCCTACTCATCAATACAAACCTAGTAATACAAGAAAGAACTCACAAGATCAAATAGATAAACATCACCCAATAATGCATTTCAATAGTAAACAAGACTCTTACTAAGGATGACTTACCAACTTCCCACATAATGAATCAACTCAATTATTCTACTATGGTGTGTGTAAGCTCATTTGAATAGGTTACATTATTGGTTACCCAACCAAGATCTTCTCTTGAGTGATACTTCCCCTCTCCTGGAGGAATTAAACATATACCTGCAACCACTAACACATGCTCACAATAGTCAGTTGTTCACAAAATATGCAGTATACATAATATATCTCCAAAGTTAGAATATCAATTTAATAACCATCCATTTCACATATATGTAGTACTTTTTATAAAATAAAATGAGATAACATACATTCAAAATATATTGATAACAAAGTGCAAGCACAACTTATTCATCTTTAGGATTCACATTACATTTATATTTACCCTACATAGTTTAATAGTAAATAGTAATAACATAATCAGGGTGTAACATACTTCCCGCCCTTGTGAATCATCATCCACAATCATTTTATATAACACCATAAAACAAAGCAAACAAACAAAATATTGTCTCAAGAATTCTCAAAAGCATCTAAAACATGAGGAAAATTTTGTTGAATCTTAACATAGTCCTCACAAGTGGCTAAGTCTTCTGCAGACTAGTCCTACTAAATTTTGCAATGCAGAACCTACCTATTATGCAAGTGAAGCTTATGTGTTCTGAGCACCTTGAGGGGCTCAAGAGTTACCACTCTAGGGTCCTATACCTGTAAAGTAGTCCAATCAATCACATTATTATCACTTGGTATATACTTTTTGAGGTAGGACACATGGAAGACATTATGCATTATGTCAAGAGTTGGTGGCAACACAATTCGATAAGCTACCAGATTCACTTCCTCTAGAATATCAAAAGGTCCTACGTAATGTGAAGCTAACTTAGAAGAATTTCCAAATTTAATGGAGCTCTTGTAAGGTTTCACTCTCAACAACACTTTGTCATCTATGGAAAAATTTTGGGGCACTCTATTGGCAACAACATAGCTTTTATGTTAGTCGTTAGCTTCACCCAATCTTTGGCTAACAATCTTAACTTTCTCTTCCATTTCTGCCAACATTTATGGCCCAAGACTTACTCTGTCTTCAATTCTATCCCAACTTATAGGAGTTTGACACTTTTGACCATACAATGCTTTAAAAGGAGCCATCTTTATCATAGAATGGTAAGAATTATTGTAGGAAAATTCTACTAAGGGTAAGTAGTCTTCCCACTTGTACTGTTGATCCATGCAATACATTCTAAGTAGGTCTTCCAATACTTAATTCACCCTTTCATTTTTCCCATTTGTTTCTAGATGATATGTTGAGCTAATATTCAGTTGAGTTCCAAGTGTAGAAAACAAAGTTTTCCAAAACCTAGAAGTGACACGTGCGTCCCTACTTGAGATTATCTTCTCAGGAATTCCATGTAACCAAAATACTTCCTGGACAAATTTTCTTGCTATGATGGGTGCTCCATCAGTTAGATTCCCAAGTATAAAATGTGCAACTTTGGTAAGCTTATCTACTACCACAAGAATGGCATTGTGCATATTTCTCGACATAGGCAATCCTTGCACAAGGTCCATACTCATGACTTGTCACTTCCTCTTTGGTATATCATGGGGATATAACAAGCCTACAGGATGATGATGCTTTGCTTTCACACTTTGACACTCAAGACACCTAGCCACAAATTTAGCAACATCTCCTTTCATTCCCTTCCAAAAATATAATGGCTTCACATCTACCATCATTTTTGTCACTCCAAGGTGTCTAGAGTATGGTGCTTTATGTACTTCCTTCCATACCAGATTCCTTAACTCATCTACGTTAGGTACATACATTCTACCCTTATATCTAAGTAATCCATTAGGTTCAAAAAGAAATCCTTCATACCTAGAATCTTGTGTATTTCTAGTGAGTTCTTGCTTGACTTGCAAGTAGTACTCATCCTTTTTTCATTTCTACAACACTTTCCCCTTAAAGTTGGTTTGAATCGTTACTATTGAAGTAATATGATGTCTTCAACTCAAGGCATCGACAACCCAATTTTCCTTCCCCTTTATATAACTAATATTGAAGTCATAATCAGATATTAACTCTAACCATCTTCTTTTTCTAGCATTCATATTAGGTTGAATGAAAAGGTACTTTAACCCATTATGATCAGTTTTCATCTCAAAGGGTTTCCCTAACTAGTAATGCCTCTACATTTGCAAAGCATGAACCACAACTGCTAATTCCAAATCATTTGATACATAATTCAGCTCATAAGGTTTCAAATTTCTATCTCCATAAGCAATTACTTTCCCATCTTGCATTAACACACAACCTAAACTCTCCCTAGATGCATCTGTAGTAACAGTAAAGTTACCCCCAGGATCTGGTATTTTCAAGATTGGTGCGACGATCAATTTCTCTTTGAGTAGGTCAAAAGCTTCTTGACACTTCTTATTCCATTCAAATTTCTTCCCTTTCTTCTATAAAGAAGTAATTGGAAAAGTGATATTGGAAAAGTTTGCAACAAACTTTCTATAATACCCAACTAGACCCGTGAAACTTCTTACTTCTGACACATTCTTGGGTATTGGCTACTCAAGTACTACCTTGATCTTAGCTAGATCTATTAAAATTCCATCTCCCAAGATAACATGTCCAAGATAATGTAAGTTCTCTTTTTCTGTTAGAAGTCATTCTAGGACTACTTCTAAATGCCTGCAATGTTCCTCCTCATTCCTAGAATAAATCAAGATGTCATCGAGAAAAACTAATACAAACTTATCTAGGTAGTTCCTAAATACACTATTCATTAGGTTCATAAATGCTATAGGTTCATTCATTAAACCAAAGGGTAAAACTGTGAACTCATAGTGTCCACATCTGGTTCTGAATGCATTTTTAAAGATGTCTTTATCCCTAATCCTCAATTGGTGATATCCAGATCTCAAAACTATTTTAGAGAATATGGCGGCTCCCCATTTGATCAAAAAGGTCATCTATGCATGGAAATGGATACTCGTTCTTCACCGTATCTTGTTAAGCATACAATAGTCGATGCACAAATGCAAAGTGCCAATCTTCTTTTTAACAAAGATGACTGGTGCTCCCTAGGGTGAAACACTTGGTCTTATCAAACCTTTAGACAATAGTTCATCCAATTGTGCCTTAAGCTCCATTAGCTTGGTAGTAGTCATCCTATAGGGCACCTTGGAAATAGGTTCAGATCCTTGAAATAATATCTATAGAGAAGTCAAATATCCTTTTTGGTGGCAATCCTAGTAACTCTTCTGGAAACACATCCAAAAAATTTCTCAATATTGAATACTTCTCCATGTCCAATTTTCCAATTTCATCAATTTCACCATCTTCCATCTCTTGGAAGCTCTAGGATTCCAATTTATCAAGATCTTCTTGAAGTTCTTCTATCTTAATGGAAAATATTTTGCAACCTTTCTTCTTAGCTCTTAATAGTTGCATTGTCAAGATTTGATGAATCTTGACCTCTCTAGGTATTGCTTGAAACTTCACTTGATTACCAAGATCATCTAGGAACTCTATAGTTTTTGCATGGAAATCTACCTTAGCCCTATGTATCCATGGCCAATTCATACCTAGGATAATGTCATATGATCCTAGAGGTGTGAAATATAGGTTCACTTCTATAGAAAAACTAGGTAGCTCTATCTTAGCCTCGAACAAACATTGTTCCACCTTTGCTATTGTCTGGTTTGCATACTCTACATTCCAAGATATTTCCATGTGTCTAGCCTTTCTAGATAATTTCTTATCTATTCTAGGTGAAATAAAATTCTCAGTTGCACCAGTATCAATAAGAACAAAAATAGGTAAGCCAAACAAAATACATGTCATTTCAATTGGAGTCACTTGGCACTCTGCTTGACGATCATCCACAGTTGCATGTATCTTTTTTTGAAACATCGCTTGCTAGGTGGGTAGTGGATTACCATATGGTTGGGACTCGAGATCTTCATTAGGATGCTAATTAGCATAGTGGTCCCCTCCACATGTATAACATCCCGTAGCCAGTCCTCTTTTCCTTGTGGGTTCTCCAGAATTGTTGGCATTTTCACGAGTTTTTTTGGTATTACCACCACTGGAACCATTCCTTTTCCACTCCCTTCTAGACTCTTTTCCATCATTGCGGGATCCTCTTCCCCTTTTCCTTGATACATTTTTCATAGCTTCCACCTTCTTTGGAGCTGGCTTGTCTGAAACTTCTGTAACTTTCTTATGGTCTTTGCTTTCTTGACAAGTGGAGCTATCCTTGAGCTTTATCTCTTGTTTAATTTCTTTCTCATATACAAGATCCATTGTTGTTAGGCTGTGCATATCCACCTCTCCTTCGATCTGATTGTTAAGTCCCAATTTATAAACTTTCTTATGCAAAAGCATTCATCTTTATGATATATGGGAACATAACGCAGAAGTGAGGTAAACCTTTCCCAATACTTGTTGACCATCATATTACCTTGTCTCAAATTCTGGAAATCAAAGTATTTTTGGTCATAATAAAGTTGGGGCAACCATCTCTTACAGAAAATCTCAACAAATTCTCCCCATGTCATTTTCCACAAGTTAATTTTGAGTTCCAACTTTTTGTTCATCCACCAGTTAGAGGCTTCTCCTACTAATTGGTATGCGCCCCAAGTAGCTTTGGTGGTCTCAATGTAATTTTGGATTTTGAAATACTTTTGCATTTGGACAAGTGACACCTCAGCTTCATCTCTACTAGCACTTCCCTCAAACTTGGGTGGGGCAATCTTCTTCATATCTTTAGAAAGTTTGGAAGCCACATGCTTCTTATTTCTTTCCTTAGATAACGTAGGTGATTTCTCCCTCTCGTGATCATGAGTTTCATCATGCCCATGAGAAGAGTTTTCTCCTTCATTTTCATTAACAAGAACCTCCTTCTCTACCCTAGATTTTACCCTCTATTGTTCAAGGTTATCCAACCTTGCCAAGATTTGGTCAAGTCTAGCTTCAACTCCTACGGATCCCTGCCCAACTTCTTGGATTCCACCAGGATTGGTTCGTGTCCTCACCATCTTCACAAGAATGGATTTTTTACTTGAATGTTTTTCCATGTTAGATTTAATCGTGTTATCTACTATCTTATGTAAAACATTGAAATGGAATTCATACACACATAAATAATTTCACATAAGATTAAGCATATGCTTTTGATAAACATACAATTTTATTCATTTCTTAAGGATTTCAATATCCTTTTGATTACATGGAGTGACTATTCAGATATTCAAGTGGAGTGTATCCCTCGAATTCACTCTCTGACACATAACTTAATGGAGTATATCCTACAGATTGAGATTGTTGCTCATCTCTCATTTGTTCATACCTATCCCAAAAAGGATAGTAGCCTTTGTATTTGTCATCTGATACATAGTTGTGAGGTAGATATACCTCAAATTCATTACTCGAGGAAATTACTATTACTTCTGCCATTGGAAGAACTCTAAGGTCCCTAAAAATAAATTCTAGACTGACACTTCCTTCCGAGGGCATATTCCTAGAAAGTGAAGATAATTCAAAAGTTTCTCTGGTGAGATGGAACGTAGGTAGTTGTACTTGGCCTCTATCCTCATCTTTCTCTTCACATCATTGATCCA